>JASDQU010196581.1:0-19571 GCA_032191745.1 Picea mariana | reverse complement strand
TTAGGGTGGCATGTTGGCCAAGTATCACTTTTGAACCTTGATTTTGAGGTGGTTCTGCTAGACAATCTTTCTTCTGTTGTATCTCCCAAGTTTTGACCCTTCTAGGTATGCAAATTTATTTTATGTAGTTCTCTGATATTTCTTCTCTACAATACCACGGGTCTGATCAAAATTGGATGTGCCAAGTGGAATTTACGGTAACTTCCCCACAACTTGACGCTTTTTGGCCTTTCCAGAAGATCTCACTTCTATAGTGTGCCCCGCACACAATAATTGATATAAAATTCTAAAAATCGTACCAGGAGTACTACATACTATCCAAAATCCAATGAAACTAGTCCCACTCAATTTGGATGCTCTAGGAATAAGTTATGATTGTTTTACCTGGAACACCTTCTTGAGACTAGTCAATAGGACTAGTCAGATACCCTATTGTACACATGGTGTATCTACAAATTTAAGATGACCCAGAAGCTGAAATTTTTACCACAGATACCTTACTAGTTTTTGTGAATAGACTCTGGATTTCAGGGTCTGAAATGTTACATAAAACTGTTTATAGAGAAAATTCCTCAATGAATGAGTTTAGGATCATTCCAGAACCCTATCTTGTACAGGATGTATCTCCGAACGTATAAGGCCTCAGGAGATGAAATTTGAACCCAACGTACCTTGATCCGTCTACTAAATATTCTCCAAGCTGTTCCTTCTGAAACATTGTAGAAAAAAGGTTATAGTGAAAATTACAAGGTGTCTCAGATGTGGCAGGGAAACCCCAAGACCTTGAGCTCTGATACCATATGTTTAGAACCAAATATCAATATAGAATAGAAAAAGATCAGAAAAAGTAATCAAAGCCTTGAAAAGGGGATAATTTCAGATAATAATCCTCTTCTAGGGGGAAACCTCCTTTTACCCCACTTAAATGTTCAAGTACAAGATGATTCAAAATAAAAATGTCTCCTTCGTATATATAGGAGACTAGGAGGTGTAATTACAACTAATGGCCTAAAGCCGACATAAATAAAATAACATTACTAATATAATATGCCCCAATTAAGTGGTAATGAGCTAATATTAGGGCTTAACAGATAAACCACTAAAGGTTCAAGGCTTAGCTACGAAGGAGATAGTTGAGCACATCCCTCGTGGAGTTCCCGCAAGGAAGTATATGCATCCATGGATTGGGTGTATAGGTATATGAGAGACATGGGAATGTTATGGGATATAGGTTCAAGTGACACCAATAGAGTTGTGGATACAATAGTGCCTCCAGGACACAAGATCCTACAAAATGATTCAGTTATCGGAGGTAGTGTACAAGGGTATTCTTTGGCACATGGTAGTGTACAGTGAAATTGTGGGGTGTTTCCTCCAGGTATACCTCTCGATGGAGTCCTCGAGCACACCATTGAGTGGATATTTCCAAATATCGGTGAGTGGATGGGAAAAACTCAAGGACAATTATACCCCTTGATAGTTTATCTTCATCTGGGATATCATCATATTAGGGACAAGGAGCAGGATAGTCGCAGGTTTGCTTCCATATTTCATTATTATTTCATGGTCATGCCCTTGGGGTTAACCAACGCACTAGTCACTTTCTAGTCTTATAGGCAGCCATAGAGGCATCCATGGTTTTTATTTGATTCTCTGATTATATGCAACAAGACATGGGAGGTTCACCCAAGCCATTTGGATGAGACAAGTGGCATTGTGGCCATGACCAAGGTTTTTCATGTGATTGGTGTGTAGAGTGCACCACAGGAGATCTAGATTTTGTTGGATCAGTTCACAGATATTTTAGCAGGCATTGGGAGTGGTGGACTTCCAATATAGGTGTGGGATCCTGGCATTCATCATAGTGATACACTTCTTCAGATGATGATGTGGATCGACAGGGTCATTGTTGATTTTTTTTCTATATGGTGGGGTAGATTTTCCCTCACGATGCCCATGATCGAGTCTATCTGTGGGTTGGAATAATTTGACCTTATTGAGATTCTTTGGAGAGACATGATTCATGATAGTGATTTTATTCGTTTCAAGGATTTCAGTTTGGGGGTCCGGGAGAGGAGAGTGCAGTCTAATCTTTTCCATCAAATGGTCATGATTAGAAGGGTGCAAAATCAACATGATGGTTCCTCTCAGATATTAGCTTGGAACCCTAAGGCTGCAATGTTTGACAACTTGGCAGCCGACACATATGGGATAGCCATATTTTGTATTCCAGAGTGTACTCTGAGGATGTTTAGGATTGGCTGCTTGGGGGAGTGGTCTCCTGAGCAGTTGATTGAGTTTATGCAGCTTATGATTTTCTATATTATCAAGGGAAATAATGTGGATTATTGTGTAAGAAACTTGCACATCAATGCTACGAGTAGAGGGTGGTTCACATCATACATTCTAGGTTGGGACCCTGGTGATTTTACCACTTATAGGAAGAGGTTTGCATGGAGAGAATTTGTAGGAAATGCATTGGGAGATATAGAGGAGTGTATGACTTGTCAGTAGAGTAGGTTGGGGCACACCCAACTAGTAGGGTCGATGCAGTCCTTGCCCATTTCTAAGCAAGAGCGGGAAGGCATGTTGATAGATTGCATCACAGGTTTATTGAGGGTGTTGTGGGAAGATAGTATGTATGCATCGATTGACTATTTCACACACTTCCTGTTGATTTCTTTGGAGTATGGAGTAGCACAGGTGATAGAGGTATCTAGTGGAGAGGGGTTTAGAGTCCATGAGCAACTCAGAGTCATTTCCAGTGATCTCGACATAATTCCTTTTCTGATATTCGATATCAAGTATGACAGTGGATTTGTAGGTCATGACTACACTTGGATGCCTATGTCAAATACTAGTCATGGCAGTAGGGTTAATGCTTACAAGTATGTCAGCATGGAGTTTTAGGAGAGGAGGATGCAAAGTGGGAATGAAGGTCGGACGATTATGGTTAGAGTGGCACAATGTTATAATGGTGGTTCCTTTTTTAGATTAGCTTGGGACCTATTGAGCACTCAACACACCCTAAAATTCTATGTCCAATTTTTCTTTTTGGGTACCACTTGATCTCTATGCATTGTCTGATTCGACTCCATTTTGGAAAATGTTGTGTTTTCTTACCATTTTTTAGTCTCGTTAAGTATTTGAAAAGTTTTATTGAAACTATGAAAATCCTCGACTTAAAAGATTTAACATTTAAATAAGGAATCAGATAGCCAAAGCACTTCACCCGATGTGCTTAAGAAATTGGACATCGGAAGATAGGAGTTTTCTTTCATGACAAGCATCACCGCAGAGATCACCAATTGTCGATCCCTTTCGGCATCGGGAAAAGGTGAAACGAGTAAATACTTCAAAATAAAGAAATGTTATCACCGATATTCGATACCCGATGCGCTCATCGAACTCAGTGAAAATCAAAATGTGACAAATTGTTGGACGATGCTAAAAAAATTTTCCCGATTCCCAATTCCCGAAATATTTCAACATCGGGAATTTTTGATGGAACTAACCCAAAGGAAAGTATGCGATAGGGTTTTCCCCGATCTCCGACCCCCTATATCATTTCGGCATCAACGATCCCTATGCTTAGTTTAGGAACGCAAAATTGAAAGAGAGTTCTGACTCCTATTAATACTCGCGAGTTAAGTCATTGGTCTTCATTGCGTCGTACCCCGAACTAGTTTTGCCACGTCAAAATCTTATGATGAAATCAGTCGACATCGGAGGTTTTCTCCGGAGGATGTCAACGGGAACATACATAAGGATATCACCGATTCCTGATATGCCCACTAAGAAAGCAACCTGATGGGATGTTTTATCTCTAAGATACGATGGATCCAAAGCATTTAAAGAATTAATTAATTCCAAAATCCCGCATTAGTTGCTAATTTGTGTGCGAATCAAAAGGACCATTTGAATGTGATGATACAATGCATCACGCTCCACACCCCGCCATCAACTCACGTAGAATTTATTTGCATAGATTCGGCAGTAGGTTGTTTTGAATTTCACCCATCACTCGAATCAATTGGTTGATGCGACTGGTAGGATCTTCCCTGTTAAATCCTTTGAAATATTATAAACAAGATTATTATGTGTGCAAGGAAGTTCGGAACATCCAGAGGAGCTAGATGAGCAATCTGGGGAAATCTTCCAAGGCCCTGTGAGTATTAAACAACAGGTTTAGTAAGTGTTATAGGTATGTAACAGTCTATGGATGTTTTATGCTTCATTTCTTATGTTTTATCCAATGTTACTATGTACAAATGCCTACATATCATTTTTGGTTGCAGGAACAATGCCTTCGAACAAACCTAGCACCAACAAATCTTCAAGAAACACAACACCAATAAGGTGATGGCATCGTGGTGGAGAGAGGATAAAAGTTTCGCCAATCAGACCTCTGGCTAGTACCTGACTGCTAACCTAAGGGAGTCGTACATATATCTAATGAACCTCCTTTGCCGATTTCATGGGGAGAAATACTGCTCCAGGTTTTCAGAGGCTTGGATGCCTCTAGCTTATACGGTATCCATTTCTACAATAGGTTTTAACTAGTATGCCAGATACTCTCATGGCACTCGTGACATGCAAGGATATGGAGCAGTGGAATGAAAGGGCACAGTAATCCATAGAGAGAATCAAATACATTGGTGCAGTCCAATAGGGCTGAGATAAATAAGAACATGACATCTGTATGCTAGAAAAAAGCAGTCTTGATCGCATGAATCGATCAGTCGAGTACTGGGATAAGATGTCTCAGGAACCACACCGAGAAAATCAAGAGAAGTGTCCCAAATGCGAGAAACATTGGGATAAAATCAACAAAGCAATGAAGGATATAGGACTCCCATAGTTCGGCACCCTCGACAACTTCGACGACTTGTGTGACATAGTTGAATCACATACCAATAAAGATTCATTATGGGTCGAAGAGCTAGCGAAGGTGACTGACACATCGCCAAGACAAGTGTAATGATTTATGGAACAACCAATTAGAGTGCAGACTGTGCTTCAATAGTTAAACACCAGTCTGGTGAAGTACAAGGTGCATGCAGTGGATGTCAGAGGAATTTATGAGGCTCCAATGGAACAACACATATTTCCATGGGCCCAAACCTGCGAGGAGTTGTTTATCAGTTGGTCGGAGTATGAGAAAAGTCACCCTTTCGAAGGTATATCTTGAGATGACTGTTGGAAAACTGTTAGAAAAGAACTCCACGTGGTGATTTTTGTTTTGTTTAAACTACACTTAGCCGTTATTTTTAGTTAATTTTACATTATAAATAAGAGCATCGAGCAATTAGTTAAAGGTTGATGGTTGTTGCAAGAAACTCTTCTGTTTTGGTTTTGTCAAGAATTATTTCTGAGCTACCGTTAACAGAGAAGTCCTTCTAGACTAGAGACAAAGTTATTTTCATCAAATGCATGTGTGATTGGATGTGGAGAAGAACTATTTCCTATCTCATTTCATAAATGATTTTGTAATGAGTTAGAGCTATTTAATCTATTGTCAATTTATCTGGTGCAATATTTTGTTGTTATTTACTTTAATGATGAAGATGAATCGTTGTGTTATCATGTGATGGATGATTAAAGTAGGTGGATTATTCTTCTTGCCTTTGTTTTATCACATATGTGTTTTCTTTCTGATAATTAGTATCTCATACAGTAATTGTATGCTCACATGTTTAACGTATTATTACTAGGCCTGTGGTATAGAATTGTCATCTACATGCTTGAGTAGTGGGTTATACCAACCTCGGCCTCTTCTCCAATAGTGAAACTTAATTCTATTTTGTTTCCAAGTTAGTTTATACGGGCTTGCAATCTTACTTCGGTCCCACCTAAGAGAAAATACAAGAAGAGAAAGTCCCTACTAAAGGAAACGCCTTCGCAAGAAAACGCAAATCCCATCGATTAATTGGTCGGATCGCGAGATCTGGAGAACCATTCCACCATTAAACACTCAAGAGTCTAATTGGGCCTTTCTAGTAGGTTTGGTTCCTACTTTTGAACTAAAGGGATTTAGGACCCATCAACAGAACTGGTGCTAGAAGGAGGGCCAAGAATGAATGGTTGGATATATATTTTACATAGTATTTCAAATAGCCTATAGATTCAAAACAACCCACATGCATGGCTAGTCATTCCCAAGATATCCCACACACGTTGATTACTCCTAAAATGAGTAACTCACCCCAGCCCGAGGAATAATATTTTCACCATGAAATACCTTACACTCTTCCTGACGAGGAATTAAATCAATTCAGAAGAATCACAAGAGAATACGCTCGACAGATCGGTGCGTTGTCCTTAGCTTTGATACTTCCTCGAAGAAAAAAGATAAGTAGGCCAGTGGTCAATACTCCCGACGAAGTTTTCGTGCACGTGATAGAAGACTTAATAGATTTCACTATCACCGAAATCCAAGATCCTCTTGATCTGACACCCGAAACGCTAGCCGGCGACGTCTCTAAACCAGACGATTTTTTGGAAGAGGAGGAGTTTAACTTAGAGTCTGAAGATATGGAAGGCAACAATGACCATATAGTGAACCCACCTCTGAACGATCAGCCCCCGTTGGCTAGAGATGCTTTGGCCCTCCCGGGACCAGTCCATATCCTGCCCCGACATCTAGAGAAGTTACTTCCTAAGTTCGATCCTGAAACCTCAGGATTTTCTGAAGATCATATCAATAAATTAATACTAGAGATCAGGCTTATGAACATCCAACATGAAGATGTATTTTTCAGGTTGTTCCCCTACACTTTTGAGAACTCATCCTCAACATGGTATTTTAACTTACATGTAGGATCCATAACTAGCTGGACAAAGTTTCAAAAATATTTTCTAGATAAATTTGCAGAAGAGACTACTACGGGAGCTTTGATGGCTGAGTTGTTCACCGCCACCATGAGTTTGAAAGAGAAGGTTAAATATTTCAATCAAAGATTCATGTTCATCTTAAACAAATTCCATCCTGAAGCCAAACCAAATCAGGAGTTGCAAATCAAAGTATACGCTAATGCGCTCCCAACTTCTATTTCCATGTTTGTGAAGAGGGATGCCAAACGAACCTTAGCTTAGAATTTTGAAGAAGCTAAAACGATAGAATTCTAGATGAAAGGGTGTAAAGAAGGCCAACTCTCTTTAGTTAAGAAAGAAGTTCAACCTCATCCCAAGAGAGGACTCCTTCTAACTAGACCGCCAATGAAACAAGCAGAACAGACTCTCGACAAGGGTAATGGACACATAGAATATCTACAATGCATGGTTAATAAATTATCGAACAAGATCATAGACATGAAGAGAAACATAGGGGAAGGAAACCAAGGCCAAAGGCCCTATAATCCTTTCTTTAAAAGGAACCCACCGTTCAAATCCATTAAACCTCCCCCAACTAACTTGAATATCAATCTATGGAATGTCACATCTGATTCTTTCTGTACTTATCACCAGGAAAATCACTCTGAAAGAGACTGCCCTCAATGGGTGCATGCCATGAATTTGATGGCTAGCCGGTTTTTAGATGAGGTTTCCCTAATTGAACAACCAAGCAATTCGATTATGAATGTTGCTGACCAGGAAGAGATTGACCCACCAGAAGATACAACCATGCTGATATGGGATCCTGGCCTCATTATCCCTTTCGACGACCTATTTCAAGTTCAAGAACCACCCATAGAGATCTCGTTTGTGCAAACTAGAAGTAAAGGTCCTCCTGTCTGAAAGGATCCTACTACCGCTCAAACGTCAGGGGAAAGGTCAACTCTCAATCACCCAAAAGAACATTTTTCTCCCTTTAAGAACCCTATTAGCAACCATACGTGAGAATATCCAAAATTGGAGTACAAATTAGTTGAAGATCTAAAGAAGTTGAAGGCTAATATATCAGTTATGGACATATGCATAATCCCTCAGCAAAAATATTTCCTGCTACAAGCATTGAAGTCAGTAGAAAACCCTACGATAAGCAATGAGAAACAAAGAAATCTAACTTCCACAGATCTAGTAAATAAACCAACTGTGAATACCTGCTTAGAAAATAAGAAGGGAAAACCTTTTGTCCCACCATTTCTCTTAACGTTTGAAGTCTTCAACAAGAGCCTCCACAATTGTTTGGTAGATTCAGGAGCATCTTCCAACATTATGCCCTTGTCTATTTGAAAAAATTTAAATGTCGTTCCTCTCAAGAGATATAAACATGTGATACAACTAGACATAACCCAGGTCAAAGTTATGGGGTAACTTAGAGATGTAATGATCGGGATAGCGACTCATCCTAAGTTTGTGCAAGTGATTGACATAATTGTAGTAGACATCCCAGAGGCCTATGGGTTAAAACTAAGTCGAGATTGGTCTGAGAATTTAAACGAGTACTTTAGTACAGACTGGGCACACCTTTGGATACCACTGAAGGGCTACAAGAATATGATCAGAATCGATAGGTAGAGATACCTGAAACATATGGTCACTAATATAGAAACCCTGAAAAAACTGTCATCCACAAATTTCCCCATGCTAGGCAATTATTCTTGCGATTTCCACTTCGAGAACTTTTCTCCTCTCTCATCCGATGTCCCTCTCACTCAAAACTATGAAATGGTTTTTCAATAGAAGTCGTCGATACCGACAGAAGACACCCTCTTCTTTCAATACCCTGTGCTAGAGGTTATGGAACAAAAGATAGGGGAACAATAAAGTAATAAGAAAGAGGAAAAGGGTGATTGTTGTTCACAAATTTGGACCATATACTTTGATGGATCTAAATTGCAGGAAGGATCAGGGGCAGGGTGCATCCTCATTGCTCCAAAAGGTAAATATCATTTCCTGTCCTATAGACTAGAATTTGAACGCACCAATAACACCACTGAGTATGAAGCTCTAGTACAAGGGTTAAAGAAATCCATAGACATAAATGTCAAAAAATTGAAAGTTTTCGGAGACTCAGAGATTATCATTAGACAAGTAAGGGATACTATACATTGCAATTCCTCGCACCTAAATAATTATCAGTAGGAAGTACATAGGTTAATAGAGAATTTTGATTATTTCAATATCACCGCGATCCCTAGAGAAAAGAATATCCTTGTTGATTCCCTGGCCACAACTGCCTCAAGGCTGTCACCTCTAGAAGATTATGAAGCCTCTTGATTCACTGTGGAACTAATCTACAAACCATTGGTTCCTAACAACATTTCTAATTGGAAAGTCTTTGAAGGAGATGAAAAGATCATAAACTTATTGACTAACCAAGACAATTTCAAATATTTGGCCATCGACGACGAAGTATTTCAGGAGAAACCGACAGAAACTGATACTCGGACAGGTCAACCTATTGACAGATCGAAATCTCACACCCTCCTGAAAGGGATAGCTAATTAGGAAAATCAGTTTGACCTGAAAGAATGATTTAGGGGGGCTAAAAATGAAAAGACCGGTAGCTCCTGTCCCCTGGATGAAACTATAAATCTTGGAACCCCGGAAAACCCAAAGAATGTGAATCTTGGAAAGACTATATCTAAAGAGGAAATAAGGTCTTATCTTAAACTTTTCAGACAATATCAAGATGTCTTTGCATGGTCCTACCGAGATCTGATTACTTATGACACCTGTATCATTCAACACATTATACCGTTAAACCTTGAGGTGAAACCTTCCAACAGAAGATCCGAAAGTATCACCCATCCCTGGAACCTCCCATGTATCAGGAATTAAAGAAAATTTTAGATGCTAAGATCATCTTCCAAGTTAGGCATTCCGCATGGGTAGCAAATCTGGTTCCTTTGAGAAAAAAGTCTAGATAAATTTGCTTATGCGTAGATTTTAGGAACCTAAACATAGCTTGAGAAAAGGAAAATTACCCAGTCCCACCAATGGAGAAACTCTTGCAAACCATGTCTGGCTTAGAGATATTCTCTCTATGGGATGGTTTCTTAGGTTACAACCAAGTCCAGGTTTCAGAGGAAGATCGTTTGAAAACTACCTTTTGAACCAAGTGGGGAACCTTTGCTTATAAACACATGACTTTTGGGTTAATCAACACAGGGGCGACCTTCCAAAGGGCCATGGACATGGCATTTCAAGGACTAATCAACAAGTGTTTGGTAGTGTATCTGGATGATGTAGCTGTGTATTCGAAGAACATAGAAGAGCACATCCAACACTTAACTCATATTTTCGAAAGGTGTAAGAGATATGATGTATCCTTAAATCCCAAGAAAACTATTTTCGGCATTGAGGAAGGTAAGATGCTAGGCCACATTATATCTCAAGCAGGCATTCGCATAGACCTAGAAAGGTTTAAGGCCATATCTCAACTCTCGTTGCCTCACAACAAGAAAACTATGTAGTCTTTTTTGGGCAAATTAATTTCGTGAGGAAATTCACTCCCGATTTTGCGGAAACTATCAAACCCTTACAAAATATGATTTGCAACGATGCCAAATTTAAGTGGGATGATGAATGAAAGGATTCTTCATCAATATTAAAACTTCTATATCCCAGGCCCCCTTGTTACGAAGTCCCAATTTCAATAGGGATTTCTTCCTCTATACTTTTGCCTCCGACCAGTTGTTAACTGTAGTATTGACTTAGAAGGATGATGACAACGAGGCTCTAGTGTCATTCATGAGATCTAATATCCAAGGAGTCTAACTAAATTATATTTCCATGGATAAACAAACCTATGAAGTATATAAGGCAGTAAAACACTTTAGGTCTTACATCCTCAAGAACCACACCAAAGTTATCGTTCCTCACCCTGCGGTCCGATCCTTATTCACTCAATAGGAAATGGGGGAGAGAAGAGGGAACTGGATGGCAATATTTCAAGAATTTGATCTAGATATAAAACCTTCCAAACTAGTTAAATGGAAAGGGTTATGCAAACTTGCAACCGAAGCCCAAGACCAAGTAAATGAAGATTATGGATGGGAGAATGAAATGGAATTATGGTGTGGTGAAATATCATATATTTCCCCAGGGCCAGAGTCTTGGTATGAGAATTTGACTTATCTCTTGCACCATGGGAACTGTCCAGAAAATCCCAATCCTAGGGAAAGGAGAGCTCTTAGGTTAAAGTATGCACAATATCGCCTCATAAATTCGGTACTCTTCTGGATTAATTATGATGGGGTACTGTTAAGATGTCTTAAATGTGAAGACGCAGACAAAGTTATGAAGGAGCTCCATGATGGCCCTACCGATGGAAATTTCATAGGAAACAACACCGCTCATAAGATACTGAGAGATAGCTATTATTGGCCCACCTTGTTCAAAGACGCTCACACCTACGCTAAAAACTGCAAAAATTTCCAAATAAGCACTAGGAGGGAGAAGAGAGAAGCAGTCCCGCTCCAACCAGTGACTGTCTCTAGGCCTTTATAGCAATGGGGGTTGGATATCATAGGATAAATTACACCTAGTTCTTCGAAACAACACAAGTATATACTTACTGCCACCGATTATTTCACGAAGTGCACAGAGGCCATCCCTCTAACTCATGTAAACGAGAAGGTGGTGATCCAATTCATAGAACAACAAATGATCACAAGGTTTGGTGTCCCTTCTATTCTAGTTTTTGATAATGCAACTTATTTTTCTTCCACTCTATTGATAGAGTTTTCTCTAGTCAAAGGAATCATAATTAGGTACTCTGCAAATTATTATCCACAGGGAAACGGGGTGGAAGAATCAACCAATAAGAACCTAGTGAGAATATTAAAAAAGGCGGTTGTAGATAACGAAAGGAATTGGAATAATCTATTCCATAATGCTCTATGGGATGATAGGGACACACCCAAGGAAGCTATAGGAAATTCCCCGTACTTTCTAGTTTACGGGCGGGAATCCATTCTCCCAAATGGGATTTATCTTCCATCTCTTCAACTAGCCCAACATTCCAGCGGGGAACCTTCATTGGTCATACAAAAAAGAATTGATACTCTGCTCATGCTAGAAGAAGAGAGAGAAAAGGCTAAGTCAAAATTTCTATCTCATCAACAGATAGTGAAAAGATGGTATGATAATCATAAGGCTAAAGAGAAAAATTTGAAGTAGGAGACTTAGTCCTAAAATGGGACAGAGCAAATGAGCCAAAAGGGAAGCATTCTAAGTTTCAGAATCTATGGCTTGGACCTTTCCAGGTGGCTGAGAAGATTGGGGCATGCACTTATCGGTTACAAAATATGAGGGGGGAACACGATGCCCTCCCAGTAAATGTCCAATCCCTCAAACAATATTTTCAATAATAATAAAAATAAATAAATAAAGAAAAATGTTTTGTGTTTTGTATGAATGTTTTCATGATTGCGAAATGCATTTTTTTTGTTGTTGTTTTCTTTTTCTTTTGGAATTTTGTGCTTTTGAAGGTTGTGTTCAGTGAGACAATGGTCGAATTTAAATCATTTGACATAGTGAACTATGTTCCTAACTCATTGCTAATATAAAACACAAGAAGCATTGAGGAGCTTGCAATTGCTTTGAGGAGTCCTCTATCTAACCTGCACAAATGAACAACTTCGAAGAAATGTTAGAAGTGTTTTCTTAGCGGTTTGGTAAGACCTTAAGGGAAAGAATGAAAGATTGAAAGGACTACATGAACCCCGATAAAAAAAGGTAGCAAAGGATCCACCTTAACCATGTCACTTTGAAAAATAAACAGACATCATCCTCTCCCACTCGCTCAAGGCATCATGCTGAAATGAAAGTGATATTATCAAAAGAGTGAACAATAGGAGAGGGTATGCAGATATCTTTGCCAGGGATATGAACGTCAGGGATATCTTTGTCGGGGATATGAGTTGGAGAAAATCAAACCACGACGAACTTTTGGATGATGCTAAAATTTTTTTCCCGATTCCCGAGTCCTAAAATATTTTGGCATCGGGAATTTTTGAAGAAACTAACCCAAAGGAAAGTATGTGATATGGTTTTCCCCAATCGTCAACCCTCGATATATTTTCGTCATCGGTGATACCTAGGCTTAGTTTAGGAACACAAAATTAAAAGAGAGTTCCGACTCCTATTAATACTCGTGAGTTAAGTCACCGGTCTTCATTGCATCGTACCCAAAACCAATTTTTCCACGTTAGCATTGTACGACGAAATCAGTTGGCATCAAAGGTTTTCTCTGGAGGATGTCAACGGGAACATACATAAGGATAACACTGATTCCCGATCTTCCCACTAAGAAAGAAACACGATGTGATGTTTTAGCTCTAAGATACGATGGATCTAAAGCATTTAAAGAACTAATTAATTCCAAAATCCTGCATTAGTTTCTAATTCGTGTGTGAATCAAAAGGACCGTTTAAAATTGTTGATACAGTGCATCACCCTCTGTGCCCCATCGTCAACTCACGTAGAATTTATTTGCAGAGATTCGATGGTAGGTTGTTTTAAATTTCACCCATCACTCGAATTAATTGGTCGATGCGACTAGTAGGATCTTCCCCATTAAATGCTTTGAATTATTGTAAACAAGATTATTCTGTGCGCAAGGCAGTTTGAAACATCTAGAGGAGAGAGACGAGCAATATGAGGAAATCTTCCAAGGCCCAATGAGTATTAAACGACAGGTTTAGTAAGCATTACAGGTATGTACCGATCTATGGATGTTTTATGCTTTATTTCTTATGTTTTACCCAATGTTACTATGTACACATGCCTAAAGATCATTTTTGGTTGCAGGAACAATGCCTCCAAAGAAACCTACCACAAGGAAATCTCCAAGAGAGCCAAAGCTACAGGAACCATAGGTGGGAGAAGGTTACTCCCCAGCGGTTGCAAGACAATTGGAATTTGTTCCAAAGCCGGTGCCCTCCATCAAAATAGCCACCAAGAAGGCTTTCATTCAGCCTCTGACCTTTGGAGATACAGAGGCCAACATTGGGACCAAAACAATATTCACACGCTGGGAAGAAATTTTCAAGAAAATCAAGTGGGAGTAATTCCACGAATATACCACGTGCAACGATCCTGATACGAGGAGACTCGATGATGAATTCCTCCCAATTGTCTGAAAGGCGTATCTTCACATGGTGGCAAGAAGGACTCCGGTATTCCCCTGCATAGAACTCCTGAAATGGCTTATTGATCACACTGACACACAAATATGTTTGATTAATGAAGATAGTGGTAGATGTGTCAGGGTTTTCCTCCTAGTGGAAGTGCATAATTACTACAAGTTCAGAGAGCCGGAAGAATGACTAAACATCAATTTTGTTGTAAGCTTCTATGAGAAACATGACACCAGCAAGGTGATGGTGTCATGGTGGAGAGAGGATAAAAATTTCACCAATCGGACCTCCGGCTGGTACTCGACTGCTAACCTGAGGGAGTCGTATATATATATAATGGCTCTCCTCTATCGATTGCTTGGGGAGAAATATTTCTCTAGGTTCTTAGAGGCTTGGATGCCTCTAGCTTATACGGTAGCCATTTCTAGAATAGGTTTTAACTGGGGTGCCATCATCTCCAAACAGCTAAGCACTTGCATACGACAGGCTCAAACGTTGAAAGAGGGAGAAACCCCATACTTCTATATGGATTCTTATCTATTGGACGTCATTTGTGCCATAAATTTCTTTGTCGAAATGAACTTGAGCTGGCACACATCAGAGCTCCCATTCCATGTGTATTTCGGCATCTTGTGGGAGAACAGGAACAATAAATCCTACTCTCTCATCTGCGATCATTTTATCGCTCGTATTTATTTTTGTTGTTCAAGAAAGAGTGCCCAAGGCTGTCAGATGTCGCCTAAAGGATTGTATATAAAGTTGGCCATTGGTATCTGAATGAGCACAATACCTACATCATGTTTTTCGGTGCCACTAGAGCACCCCATCTGTTTCCTATATATGTTCCTGATCGACTAGTGGTAGGGGAAATCTTCTATCAGACCATATTGCAAGGTTAAAATGCTACTTTGGTTAAATATAAGAAGCGGGCCTTCATACCCTATGGATTTCATATTGGTTTCTACATGGTAAAGGACACCGTGCAGGCCAAGCAAGAGGGATTAAGCCAATTGGAGTTTCAATTCCAGACTGGTCATTTTCGCAAGAACGGCCCAAAGGGCCTGGTCCTGAAGCACGCATCACAAGTATCATTCTGCTAGCCATATGCCCATGATAGGTTTAAAGATGATATTTTCACTGAAAATGATCAAAACTGGGATGAGGTGGTGGCAAGGATGGCTGACCCTAAGGAAACCAGGTTCAAGGCAATGAGTTGGGATGAGTAAGAAACAATCCTGGAACAATTGGCTCAAGAGGTCCTTAGGGCCAGAGAAGAAAGGATAGCATTTGAATCGGTCAAAGTGCTAGAAGCTCCTTAGGAAGCCACCGAAACAACAGAGCTTTCCCAGGTGACCCCAATACAGGATAGAAATTTCCCTGAGGCTCAGGATGTGTAGGAGAGAGGGGCACTCATGTATAAATAGGCCCAACAGATGATGAATCGGATGTAGAATAACCTAGACCTCGTTATGATGCCAAGGCTTCCGACTGATAGCCCAAAAGAAATCCTGATAGCACCAAGCAGCCCTAATTTCATGAACCTTGGTAACATCGACGAGTCAGATGACCCTGAATCCACAATGCCACCTACCAAATCTCTGGTAGGTGTGACGAATCAACCAGAGACATGTCGGGTATCAGTAGAAATAAGCGCGCTTAATACTTTGAGCGAGTTTATAAATATATGTAGTGATGATGAGAGCCCGGATGCATTTGTCGGGACCCCTGTAATTGTCCAAGAAGAAAAGGGACCTGAGAAGATTTATTCTCCTGATCCCAGGGTCCAATTGCAGGAGGTCCCACAAAAGGAAATAGAATCTGAAAGTGTTCCCCACACTAAGAGGCTCGATGGGTTGGAAACCCGAGTAGACAATCCGAAGGACAAGTGAGAATCGGATGAGACAAAGGAAGCATCCCCGCAAAAGGAAATCGATGTTTCAACGATCGATGAACAAGTAAGTATCGAGTTTTTTTCCAAAGCCTCTATTCCACTCGACACTCAGATGCCCAACGAGATATAGACAGAGTCTGGGCCCTCGGAGCACAACAAGGAAGTTCAAGAACCCAACCTTGAACAGATATACACCATCGAAAAACTGGGAAACACAATCACATGGGGTGATCAGCAGATTCCCGAACCTGTGGATGAAGTAGCCAATATTTATGTTGTCTCCTATGATCGAAAGAGGAAGGACATCATCCAAAGAACCACAAAGAAAAGGAGGATCACAGTGGATCGCTCCATCCTCATCGCTACAGAGGAGAATTTGATAAACATAGAAAATGCCCAAACATCGGAGCTCCTCAACATGGGGATGGTGATCTCGGAAGCCACCCAAGACAGAGCCAAATGAGATGAAAAGTAGTTGGCTGCCCCCCTAAAGGAACTAGAACTTGTGTGCCACCTGGCTGAATACTATCAGAGTACCACTCAGACCGTGGTATACCTGAGAAGCGAGTTCAAAGAGGCTTACAATAAGTTCACACACGAGTGAGACCTTTTTTCTACAAAGATAGCTGAGCTTGAGGAAGACACTCTCATGGAACTCATGACATGAAAGGATATGGAGCGGTGGTATGAAAGAGTGCAACAAGTCATAGAGGGAATCAAATGCATTGATGCAGTCCAACAGGGCCGAGATAAAGAATAACATGGCATCTGGATGTTGGGAAAAAGGAGTCTTGATCGCATGAAGCAATTAACCAAGTACTAGGCTAAGATGTCTCAGGAACCACACCAGAAAATTCAAGAGAAGTGGCCCAAATGCAAGAAACATTGGGATAAAATCAATAAAGAAATGAAGGATATAGGACTCCCAGAGTTCGGCACCCCTGACGACTTTGTCAACTTGTGAGACATACTAGAATCGCATACCAAGAAAGATTCATTGTGGGGTGAATAGCTAGCGAAGGTGACTGACACATTGCCAGGACAAGTGCAACGATTTATGGAACATTCGATTAGAGCAAGAACTGTGCTACAACAATTAAGCACTAGTCTGGTGAAGTATCGGGCACATGTGGTGGAGGTCAGAGGAATTTACGCAGCTCCAATGGAACAACACAGATTTCCATGGGTCCAAACCTGCGAGGAGTTGTTTATCATTTGGTCAGAGTATGAGAAAAGTCACCCTTTCGAAGGGATATCTTGAGACGACTGTTGGAAAATTGTTAGAAGAGAACGCCAGGTGGCGAGTTTTGTTTTGTTTAAACTACACTTAGCCATTATTTTTAGTTAATTTTACATTATAAATAAGAGCATTGACCAATTACTTAAAGGTCGATGGTTATTGTAAGAAACACTTCTTTTTTGGTTTTGTCAAGAATTATTTTCGAGCTACCGTTAATAGAGAAGTCCTTCTGGACTAGAGACAAAGTTATTTTCATCAAACACATGTGTGATTGGACGTGGAGAAGAACTATTTCCTATCTCGTTTCATGAATGATGTTGTAATGAGTAAGAGCTATTTAATATTTTGTCAAGTTATCTGGTGCAATATTTTGTTGTGCTTTACTTTAATGATGAAGATGAATCGTTGGGTTATCATGTGATGGATGATTAAAGTAGGTGGATTATTCTGCTTGCCTTTGTTTTATTGCATATGTGCTTTCTTTCTGATAATTAGTATCTCAAACAGTAATTGGATGCTCATATGGTTAACGTATTAGTACTAGACCTGTGGTATAGAATTGTCCTCTGCATGCTTGAGTAGCGGGTTATTTCAAGCTCAACCTCTTCTCTAGTAGTTAAACTTAATTCTATTTTGTTTCCAAGTTGGTTTATATTGGCTTACAATCTTACTTCAGTCCCACTTAAGAGAAAATACAAAAAGAGAAAGTCCCAACTGAAGGAGACCCCTTCACAAGAAAACGTAAAGCCCATCGATTAATTGGTCGGATCGCGAGATCTAGAGAACCATTCTGCCATTAAACATTGTAGAGTCTAATTGGGCCTCGGTGGCGGGTTTGGTTCCTGTTGTTGAACTAAAGGGATTTAGGATGCATCAACATGACCTGAGGATTTTAGTATTAGATGGTCTAATAGCTAACGCATAGGCGACAACCAAATTTTTCTTTCATGAGATTGGTTTCCAAGTAGATAAGTTATTTGAGGTGTTGATCGAGTTATTCTAGGAACGAGTTGCTCTACTTATCGATTGTATTTAGGAGGACTCTTATGTTCACACCTTGCAGGACCACACATTGAGCAGAGGATGTTTCACATCTCCTAGGGTGTTTTGGGATTATGGTATCATTTTCAATTTCAGTCCATTTCAGACGATGGAGCATTAGTTTGTGATGGCATTACTTGAGTACAAGCAATATTTGGGAAGGGAGGAATGTAATGTCCCCATTTTTGGATTCCATGCTTTGTAGTCGGAGGTGACCTTATGAGCATATGTGAGTCTAACCAAAGGGGTAAAATGAGGTTAATAATGAGCTCGAGATATTTGGAGGGGTTACATGGGGCCCAAACTAGTCCATTCACCATCCTTCATCATCGGGATCATTTTCGCACAATTTTCTCTTGGTTCTATGGAATTATGACGATTCCTGTAATTTTGGGTTATTATTGAACATACTTTAATTAAATACACTAAAGGTATTATATGGATCATATTATATGAGGGCATACCTTCGTGTAATATCTCGTTGGAATTAGGATGAAAATATATATAGGTTGGGATGATGAAAAAGAGACTCCAACATCTAGGAATATCTTAAAAGCCCATTAATCACTTTCCAACATTAAAAATTAATGTTTTAGGTGACTTTAACTTTATAAAGTCACTTTAATTTATTAAAATGGTAAAAGGGTCCAAAAGGGTCAACAAAGAGTAAAAAAGAGAATGAGGGAGTCCTTTCTCTTTTTATTTACTTTCTATTTTCTAAAAATGAATTGAGAGAACTCTTTTGGTGTTAGGGTCCTAACCCGCACATAGGTAGAACAATATATTTGGATGTAATAAAGGTCAATATTAATAAGGCCTTTCAATAAAATAGAATAAGACGGATGTAAGATGACCTAATAGAAGCTTCCGCTTCTAGAAGGATCTTCCTCTAGATGCTTCTTTTTAGTATAAATAGGAGTCGAGGGTATCAGAACCCTAGCTTGGATATTATTGTAATAGAGCTCTGCTCAACTGGAGTTTGACCCCTCGAAGAGGCCCGTGAACATTGCTTTCAAATTCAAAGTGTTATTTCTGTTGTTATTCTTATATCATTTCAGTGTTATTGTGGTGAATGTTCTGGTTATATTGTTGTTATTCTGCCATTACTAGCATTTTATTTCAGTTCTCCATAAAGTTTATATCTGGTATATTACAAGTGGTATCATAGCACTTTCCTCAGAAGAAAGTGTGGGTTAAATTTTTTTCAGGGTAGAGACATATTTCGATGCCTTTAAGCCATAGAGATCTGTCCTTACGTGCATAAACCCGCGATTGAGGGACTCATACATGTAGGAAATACAAGTGGTACTTAAGTGCACATCTGTTGGCCACTCTTGTAACCCCTGTTGGTACCCCTTCAAGTGGTAGC
>JASDQU010196579.1:8346-25560 GCA_032191745.1 Picea mariana | reverse complement strand
TTTAGAAAAAATGTGCCTGCTCAAAGCTTAGCACAAGTAGGTTTTTTTTACCCCTTTTCTTCCTCCCTTTTCGCCAATGAAGGGAAATTCATGAGGAAACACACCATTACCAAAATTAATGATAACAGATACTTAATCGTTTTTCTATGATCGCGGGTTCCAGTATTGGCGCGCTAACATATCTTCATCTCCATCTATATCCTCACATGATGAATCTGACCGATCATTGTTCCTTTCCATACTTAGCCAATTTTATGGTTGCGGTTGGCGGGTTGGTGCTTTCCAACTCTGTTGCTTCTTGTTCCGTGCTATACATCGTGCACTGAAAACTTTCGTGTTCTAAAATTCCACCCCAGACTCCTCGAACTCACAAGCTTCACTCTACTACAGCTCACAAATGTTTCAAACTATCTGTCGTTGCCTTACATTGCCACTAACTTCCTGTCCTTCCCAATATACATTAGTTATGCTATTACTAGTGATATACAAATTTCCCTCTGGACTGTCCTACCATACCCTCTTTGGTGTTACATGTATTGCACTCAAAAACTTTCGAGACATACAATTTGACCCTCGCGCCCTCACTTGCAACGGTTGTACCTTCTAACCTTATTTTGAAGCTACTTTTTCCCATGCTCACGACCTCTGTACTTTCTTAGTATGCAATTACAAACCTTTCATGGTAACAACTCATCATGCAGGAACCGTCAACATTGTCATTAATGAGTGAAACTCTCGAGGAGATATCCCATTATTACGCATTAAGCCAAGATCTGAGGAGAGTTATTTTGTCCCTTTCGATTGTTCATATCGAACACACATCGCCATGTTGGCCCGTTCAAGAAATCTAGAATGCTTAATCACTCATTGTCATAACCACCATGTTCGCATTTCTATGTATGCAATTACTAGTGTTTAATGTTAAGAACGCATCATGCAACACCCATCCAAATTGTCATTAATGAATGAAAGTCTCGAGGAGATCTCCCATTCACATGCATTGCACCAAGATTTGCATAGGGTTATATTATCCCTTCCAACTTTTCATTTCATTCATCGTCTGGAGGAAAAAAACATTCTTGTAGACTTATGGCAGCAGGTTGACAACGATTTTGTGGAGATACAGTAAATATCTTCGGACATGAGGACCATAAATTCTAGTGGTCTAGGGCATACTTTTACTACTCATCCCATTCCTCCCAGAAGGAAGTGATTTGGAGCTCTGGAATCGCTCATGCAAGCTGTGTCCCTGAGGTTTTTGACTGTAAGGAGGTGGTCTCTTAGTGCGTTGAAAAATATATTCCAAGCCAAAGAATTATTCTACTGTGTGACCATTCTCCTGTTTCTTTGTCACCTTAGGTATTCCGCAAGATGTTAAAATTGTTAGAGCCAACATTGATGTTCAAAGGTCAAGACTGCAAGTAGTTTCTAGAAAAACATGATAACGGGTTGGACATATTAGCCAAGTTCCTCGAAGACCCGACAACAGTTCCTGAAGATATCACAAAGTTGCAGGTAAGTTCCTTTAGAAATCCATTCCGGGAAATTTCTTAGTTGTTTACAAGAATAACAGGACATGCATCCATGACAAGCATTTGCCATATGATTTTTTATATTTTGTACTTCACAGTCAAGGACCAATTCACTTTCAATTGGGGGAATCTAATTTCGGTTGAGATCTATTCCCAATTGTCACGAGTCAAAGAATAATTTTTTTTTATATGTCATCGTACTTGATTTTCGCAATAGTGCATTGTTGTCTGTTTCCAAAACTTTCTCTTTCCAATAAAATAAACCGTGGATTCGATCTAGTAACATTCTGGTACCAGACCTTGTGGAGGCACAAGGCCTCCCATTGTTTTTATGAAGTTTTTAATGGCTTTGTCTCAGTCTTCAAAGATTTATTGTTAATGAAGGATGCTCCGCGGATGTCTAGCCAGGCAACCAAGTTTTTGAACAGGAAAGCATACTTGAACAAAAACAAAATCACAGTGTACTCATGGTCTTTGGATCTAAGAAAAATCCTTCTTTCCCTCCATTCCACATCACATACAAGATGTTTGTTGCAAAAATAGCAAGGAAATACAACCACTGGTTGCATTTTTCACATGACAAGAAAAAAAAAACAGTTCATTCCTTTGCCCTGGAAAGTCGGAGACTGTGTCTCTAGAAATGTCAACAACATTGACGAATTTGCCAGCCATTTCAAGAAATTGAACCTAACTTATGTTGAAAGGATAAAAGGGTTCAACCCTGATGGGATTTTTCAAGAACGTTTACTAGTAATTGACTTTAACAACTCTTTTATCCATAGACACCTCACTGAAGACAAGGACAGTGACGACAACAATCTTGCTTCTGGCGATTGTGACACACACACATTGCAAAGCGCAACTGGATTGTACGGACAATAGGGAAAAGTATCCTGTGAGAAGAGTGCCCAGTCCCCCGCCAGCACTCCTAAGACCACGACGTCATGGAGCATCGCTTCAACAAAAAACCCAATAAGAAATCAACCCAGAAATCTTCAAAAGGAGGAGGAGATAAGAGCCCTCCTCACATAAAAATTGATAGTTCTCACAAAATTCCATTGACAAAGAAGAGAAAAAACAATGCAGGGCAGGCCGACGAACCCAAAATTGAAAGTGAATAGGTGCAATTTGAAATTGAAACTGAGCACATGCACAAAATTGGGTCGTCCACAGTGGAAATAGTTGAGACTAAAATTTTGGACGAATATGAATCCTTCGTATTCTAGAGCATTGTTTTTAACAGCCAATCTAAAAGTATGGTCATTGAAAAGAGAGATGTAACAAACAGGAAAGATAAATCTCGCATAGAGATTAACTTTAGGGAAATGCAGCCGTCCCAAATCTCCCTATTTCACCAAGTAACTGGTGATGCTCTTCATGACTCAATTGGAAGAATTGAAGAGGAAAATGCCAGAGTGAAAGAACGCCTCAACAAATTTGAGCGGGCTTTCATTGCAACCTCAGAATTTTCCATTCCTTTTGCAAAAATCGTGCCTGCTACCACTACAACCAAGATGAATGTATCCTCTACCCTCCTTGCATGCTCTAGATCCCTTGTAGACAATAACATCAACAAAAGAATGCAGCTAGTTGTTGAAGCCTGGGAAACATCGCAAAATTTAGTTTCCTTCAGAAAGAAGGCAAATGATTTTCTTGAATATTTGGAGGCGAGTTTAAAAAATGATCAGTGTTTCTGTGAATAGGTGCTGACCCATTTTGCCAACTATGTCGTTAACACATTGGAACTGAAAAGAAGACGAGAAACTCCCCTCCCCAAAGCGGACCAAAAAAGTAAAAGCATGCTAGAAAAAGAAAGTTGATAACCTGGAGCTCATTGTTGAATCATGTAAACAAGCCATATTAGAAAAGAAAGTTTTATTCACAAGCCTGGTCCAAATAGACTTAGCCGGAAGTATCAATGAGGGTCAAGACCCAAACTTAATTCTCAAATCCTTGTCAATAACCAAAGAAACCTTCCATGAACAACTTGATATTTTAAAGGGGTTATCTTTCGAAAAGTTTTACGACATAGCTAAACATCGTCTAGATGAGCTTGAACGCTAGGTACTAGACTATGCGACACACAGTGAAGAAATTGAACAGAGTCTGCATAGTATTTCAATGGATCTAAGGAAATTAGAAAACGACCTTTATGACATAGAAATCCAGGATGAAATCAACATGGCTCCCATGAAAAGCTACATCGAAGAATGGTTCCAACAAAGAATGGACAACCTCATCTAGGAAAGGCAACAACCGGTCAACAAGACTCCACCGACCATCGACCACAGCAACAAAAACGCATCGGCTTCATAGTAAGTCTATACTGTCATATTCTTTTCTTTATCAATTCAGTTTAAGTCTATACTATCATCTTGTTTTCTTTATCAATCCAGTTATTACCTCTTTAAATAGAAAACTGCAACCAAAGACTCATAACTTCCAATTTCTTCTTTTCAGTTCTTCCTCTCTACCGTCACGCACTTCTTCTTTCAACATTCCTAATTCTTGTACCTATTTCTTTTTATGGTCCACGGGAGCCCCAATCCCAGTCTATATGAAAAACACATTTAAATTTCCAGAAATATGTAACAGACGTTATTAATTTTTGATAAATTTCAAAGAAAACTGATTCGGAAATGCCTTTATTGAATGCTACATTTTGGGCGTCCAGGAACCTTTGTAGTTTGTTCCAAAGAAAACTAATTCGGGAATGCCTTTATTCTATGCTAAATTTTGGATGTCTAGTAACCTTTGTAGTTTGTTCCAAAGAAAACTAATTCAGGAATGCTACATTTTTTGTGTCCTATTCTATGATAAATTTCTTTTGTCAAGGAACCTTTACTGATGTAACAGACGTTGCTACTTTCAAAGAAAACTAATTCAGTAATGCCTTTGTTGCATGATGTAGTTACTAATCTATTGTATGCCAAATTTTTGGTGTCCAGGAACATATAATTTGATAAATTTCAAGATGTTATTACTATTCTATTGTATGGTTTTTAATGTTGATGTAATTTCCAAAAATATGTAACAAACATTATTAATTTTTGATGATTTTCAAAGAAAACTGATTCGGGAATGCTAGATTTTTTTGTGTCCTTTTGTATGCTAATTTTTTTTTCTCCAGGAACCTTTGTTGATCTAACAGACGTTATTACTTTCTGAGAAAACTAACTCAAGAATGCCTTTGTTGCACAACATTGTTACTATTCTATTGTATGCTAGATTTATGCTGTCCAGGAACCTATGGTTTCATAAATTTCAATTTCTGTTGTGTCCAAGAGCCCTTGTTTTAAAGAAAACTAATTTGGGAATGCTAAAGTTTTTGTATTTTTTTCCGCAAACCTATGTAACAGACATTATTACTATTCTATTGTATGCTAAACTTTATTTGTCCAAGAACCTTTTAAATGTTTTTGCACCACGTTGTTACTATTCTATAGTATGCTAAATTTATGGTGAGCCTTTCTTGTGGGACGTTGTTACTATTCTATTGTATGCTAAATTTATAGTATCCAAAAACCTATAATTTGATAAATTTCAATTTATTTTGTGTCTAGGAGCCCTTGTTTTAAAGCAAACTAATATGTAACAAACTATTCTTTTTTTCATATATTCCAAATAAAACTATTCTTTTGTCTCAAATATTTATGTGCTCCTACGTTTTTATCTTCAACTATGCTGAATCTGAAGACATTATGTTTATTTTATTTCAATTTTTTTTTTTTTTTTTCTGATGCATATTTTTTCCTGCTTGGTCATTTTCAAAATTAAATATGAGATAAATCACTCACTCAAATTTGAGATATCATATTTGACATATATATATATATATGTTTCTTTAAATTTCCAGGAATATGTAACACGTTTTATTATTATTTTATATAAATGTCATAAAATTGTGTTCACTACTTTTTTTCTACTCACATATATAGAGAGTATGTCATTTCTTGCATCTTTACCTTAAAATTCAAATAGTCCGCAAATCCGCTTGTCAATTTGTATATCGCGGAACTCTGGGTGCTCTTTGTAGGCCACGAAACAACAGAGGCCCAATTTTCAGCCCACCAGCTCGAGAACCCATGATCCAAAAAATGGCTAAGTATGGAACGAGGGCTCTGTGCATGCTCTATAAAATCTCATCCCCATACTTTATAAAAGTATATATTTCATATGTATAAAAGTAAATATCCACTTTATAAAATTACATATTTGGTATGTATAATTTATGCTGCCCAGGAACCTATAATTTGATAAATTTCAATTTCTTGTGTCCAAGAGCCCTTGTTTTAAAGAAAAATAATTCGGGAATGCTAATTTTTTTGTTCTTTTGTCCACGAACCTATGTAACAAACATTACTACTATTTTTTTGTATTTTTGTCCACGAATGTATGTAAAGAAAACTAATTTGGGAATGCTAATTTTTTTGGACACGAGGACCTTAAAATTCAAATAGTCTTCAAGTTCGATTGCCAATTTGTATATCGTGGAACTCTGGCTGCTATCTGTAGGTCATGTAACAACAAAAGCCCAATTTTCAGCCTGAGAACCCGCGATCCAAAAATAGGCTAAGTATAGAATGAGGGCTTTGTGCATGCTCTATAAAATCTCATCCCCATACTTTATAAAAGTACATATTTCATATGTATAAAAGTAAATATCTACTTTATAAAATTACATATTTGGTATGTATAATTTATGCTATCCATAAATCCTTTTTGTCCAAGAGCCCTTGTTTTAAAGAAAACTAATTCGAGAATGCTAATTTTGTTGTGTTTTTGTCCACGAACCTATGTAACATACGTTACTACTATTTTTTTCTTTTTTTAGTTCACGAACGTATGTAAAGAAAACTACTTCGAGAATGCTCTTCAACTTCCTACCCACGTGTCTGTACTAGGTCGCATTTATTCCCATTCCAACCTGGCAGGGACTACGCTTCCATGCAACACTTGTTTATGAATGCTTCAAAGTCAACTAGCAATGTCACAATCTTCCTTTGATTACATGCATTTGAGTAGACACCTTTTGATTAGACATAACCTCTAAACTAATTTGTAATTGTGCTAGAAGAAACAAAACGTTGTACAACGGTTGCAGCTGTATGTGTCGATGTCGCTCTTTTATCTAGGAGTTGAGCCATAGATGATCATTTTCTTATTCTTTTTTCTTTGGCTGAGAGTCCTCAAACTGGTGGCAATGGGTGGCCATATCTCAAACAAAACTCTTTTTTTTTCTTTCTTTCTGCAAAGAGGCCTTGAACGGGTGGCAATGAGTTGCAATATCTCAAACAAAAAAACAAAAATCCACCCACCTACATATATACAAATAAATGAAAAATTACGAAAATAATTAAAATTATGGAATTGACATGATCCCAGCCCCTCTTGTGAGAGAGTCATGGATGAGTCTGAAACCAAATTGCACAATTAAATATCTATTTTATTATTGAATTAATCACATATTTATACAATATGTTTTCCTCAAGAGCATAATAAACTCATGAGGAAATCTCTGAACCACAAACACATAAATAGTGTATAGTTGGAAAAGATCTCTCACAACTAACTAAATCTAACAAATCCAAACCAACTCTAAAATAAACATGTAAGCATTAATTCTAATAAAAATTCCATTCACAACTTGTGGTTTTGCTTTGGGGGAGGGGTGAAACAATCATTTACAACTATTGGTTCAAAAATGTGAGGCACTTACAACTAGAAAGGCGTAGCTCTCATTGATGAGGATAAAAAAATATTTTATTTTAATGAAAAAAATCATTTTGAGTTTAAGTGTAAAATTTTATTTCAAGTTTTTTTAAATATAAAATTTAATTAAATAATATTAAGATTTAAATTTTGATTTGGTTAAGATCTTTTAATCATTTTAATTTAATTATATTTTTCATTTTTTATTCACATAGTTTGATTTGTAATTTTAATTTGGTTAAGATTTTTAATTATTTTAATTTAAATATATTTTTCAAAATTCTATTAATTTAGCTTAATTAAAAAAGAAAAAGAAAATATATAGATAAATTTATGAATCTTTATTTTATTGAAATGCATTTAATATTTTTCTTTCTTTATGTGTTAGTGTGTAATTTTTTTAAGATAGTCCAAGTTGTTAGTTTAATTGGTTGTTTCCAATGTTATTGGATATTTCACTATTCACGTTCCAAGACGTTCTTATTTTGAATTCCACTGAGTTAGGTGCACTAGTCTATGCATGCAGGTTTACCAAGGACATAATCCATGATTTGAAATAACCGTCCTCAAATCACAGTTAAAAGGATAAACTTGTCAAAGTTTGAAGAAAATGGTCCAAAGGACTCAAAAAGATGAAACAAATCATTTAATGGTTGGCATTCCAACGCAACATTATAATAAATTATGCTTACTTGATGCAAAAACAATCAAAGAGAGATGGAGGAAAATGAAGTTTGGGAAGAAGAATGGTAGCAAGAAAAGGATGAAGGAATTGGAAAAAACAAGTATGTTTGAAGATTGGAGGAAAAAGGGAATTTTGAGTTGTACATAGTGAACAAAGACTCTCTTTGATCCAAAAATAATTGTAAAACATTGCCAATGAGTAAAAATACAAAAAAACTTTGATTGATAATGTATAGCTCTCATTTGTAACAATTCCTAAGCATGGAAAGAAGCCTTCAAATGTCAGTTTTCTTAGGAAAGAAACCATCAAATATTGGTTTTCACATTTATGTTCCCAAGGTAAATCCCTGTTGTTCATGTTGTTTAATGGTTACGTGGATATTATTATCTAGATGCTTGTTTTAATTCTGAGTTTAATCTAATTGCTTGGATATTGTGTAATCCATAAAAAATGCCCCAAAATGACATTAATTTCCCCTTATTTAAGTTGTTCGTGAATGTCCAACATTATCTCCCAATTCATCCACTAGTAATTCACCTCATTGTAAATTCATAGCATCATTTAGAGCTCCATCACCAAGTTGCATTGCACCAATAACATTTGAATCAATTCCCTTTATGATTCATTATTGGAATCGGAAGTTAATAAATATTAGATATAAAAGTAAGGAAAATCCTCTCCTTTCTTATTATTGAGGTGGGCCTTATGGTTGTTATATGTATCATGTCAATAATAATTGCAAGAACTTATGGTTGTTATATGCATCATGCCAATAATAATTGCAAGTCCTAAACAATAACATGGCCCTTTTTTCCATGTAACATATCCCACAACCACTCAAGCTAAACCCAATTGACAAACAATACCATAACCCTCTATATAGATTGTGTTTCATTTCAAAATAGTACTCCTATTACCACGTATATTTTACCGGAAAACTCATGTTTTTTTTTGTAAGGTTCATTGACATATTTCTATTAAAATTTTAAAATATCATACAATCCAAAAAATATTGTTGTTGGCTTGTCACTTGGGAAACCAAACTAGCAACAAAAGTAGATATCTTTCGACCAAATATATATATATATATATATATAAGTATAAACCGTTCTAATACTATGGCTATCTAGTATATAACTAGTGTTTGCTAGCATTTCAAAAAGAAGAAACATGGAAACAAAGTTCATGGGGCCGAGGGCCCTGCGCTCGAGTTTTCTGACGGGGCTTCCTGGTGAGTCGGTTGAACTGCCTGGTGACCCGGAGGGTGAGCTGGTTGACGCATTGCTTTGGGGAGGTGAGCGATAATCTCTCAAACCATCAAGTGAAGGTTGTCAAGCTGGAGCTAGAGCGTGTTTTGTGTGCCCTCTCTTGTTTGAAGCATTTGGCAGAGAAACATCTTAAGGTTCCAGTATAGTTCCATGATTCTCCAATAACGCTTGTCTCTGCCTCTGGTATGGACGACGTCTGGAACGCAGTAAATTGTGGTGTCATCTACCTCTGTGTCATTGGTCATCTCGCGTTCCTCACTGATAGTATCTCCAGCTTCCTCTAGAGCTCTCTGGAAACGTTGAGGGGTGTTCATAGTGATGTTTTGGGTGACATTGAAAGCTTCATGCTGGATCCTAGTTTCTAGAATTCCTTCCTCCTACTGCCTCGAAGAGGAATCTCCATGGAATCCAGAGCCTCATCTGTAAGCGGGGGGTAGCCATGCCTAGGGGCCATAGTGTCTTTAATAAGAGCTCTAAGAGAGGGGTGGTACCAAATTGCAAGAGGATTCCCCTAAGATCCCTCACTGTCTATGAAGGAGGTTCGAAAGTTTTGAGCTAGGATTTCGAGCTATAGTGTCGACATGAAAAATCATTAAGGGTCCCAGTCCTACTCTCAGGAGGGGGCTCATCATCTGGGAGATTATCATAGAGGCGAGGGAGTTTCTAGGAGTCCTGAGGACTCCACATTACGAGCATTTATTTTTGAAGTGCCCCCTCCTTGCTGGATCTGCGTCAAACCTCCCAAATCTCATGCCTCATGGGAGAGCACCTGTTCTTTGATTTGATCCTCCTCGAGACTTAGTTGCAGATGTATCTTCCTTAAATGCTGATTGTGGGTGTCGATGTAGGTTTCTCTATTGTTTTTCTTCATATGAGATATAATCTATATATTATTACTACGATGAGTGTTCCATATATAGGGAACATATGGTGACCATCCAATAGAGTATGCATACCTAGAATAAGCAATAACTATTTATTATTATCATTTACTTATTATATATGATATTTAATAATCAATAGTTATCTTATTAATTATTATTCTAAGATAATGTCTTTTCAATGTTGTCCAAACATCAACACTCCCTCTTAACAAGGGAGACATTCTGCATCATGCCAAGCTTGTCTTTGAAGTATACAAACTTCACCCTAGACTCATGACACTTGTTTGTTGGTCTTGGGAGACATCTTTCTCCAACCTAAACTGAGGAGAATCTCCTTTTGTGTCTCTCCCTCTGAGCCAATTAACTCTCTCTAAGATTAGGCTCACTTTATAGCATATAATAGCATCTTATTAGCATATAACATATAGCATATTGATTCTTTATTATTCCTTGTCAAATCACCATGACTAGGACAAAGACCACACTAGGATCTTTCACCACAAGTACACACCTGTGAGTCGATGTCAGCCTAATTCTAGCCAACATGTGGAAAAAACACTTCAAGCACTTCGAGTCCATATTATTCCTTTTCATTATCAAGGAAGGACTACGTTTGGGCCCATTTACCACAAGTGCACCTTTATGATAAATGTATCCTATCTCCCTTGGTATGCAGCCTAATCTAGGAGAAGCTCCACCCAATGCTGAAACATCAACACTCCCTCTTAGCTAGGGATTTATCTTTCCATAGTAGTACACAACTATTGTCTAGAGACACGCAGTCTCTGTCAGTGGTACACAACCACCATAGTAGCAAAAGTTTTGTCAGACATGGCACTCCCATGTGAACTTCTAGAGGCTACACCCTCTAGAAACACTAGGGTCAACTCCCATAGTGTGTGACATCAAGGGTCAACTCCCTTGACATGTCCTCATGTGCTCTCCACATGGGACGTTGGGATATAAGCCCAAATGCACTTATCCCTTCTCGAATAAGTGTCCTCATATATCAACTCAACTCAATTCACAAAGGAGTATGATCTAGAGAATGTTTGTCACACAGGGCACTCCCATGTGGACTTCTAAAGGCTACACCCTCTAGAAACATTAGGGTCAACTCCCATAGTGTGTGATGTCAAGGGTTGTTGGAAGCAGGCCGAATAAGAAAGAAAGGCTATTTTGGGAAGAAAGGCATGCATGAGGAAAGCAAAAGCTGGAAGGAAAAACAACACACGTGCATGCATGGAAAACTTAATGATGCTAGGGTTAGGGTTTTTGTAATACATTGTAATGGCTGACGAGCCATAAACACATATAAATAGATACCTAGGAGGTCTAGGTAAGGGAGAGAAGTTGAAGTTTTGATGGAGGTTAATCACATGAGATAGAGTAACAGGTCTGTAACATGACTATAATATGATACCTTTTTGTAAGCTATTAAGATGTGGGAGAGAAAAGTAACTAGACCTTGAGGGTTAGATTGCAGGTTGAGGAGCTTGGTGTGATATAGTTAGCCTCGTAAGGTCGAGGAGTCTTTTTTTTTGAATGTATGAACTGAGTTGTAGTGCGTGCAGTGCTATATATGACAGAACCATAATAAAAGAGATTAGATCCAAATCTTTGTGGACATAGCCCAAGAGGGGCTGAACCATGGTAAAACCTATGTTATGTGGAATGCTTATTGTTTATGGCTTTGCTGTCAATTGTTAGATCTTAGATGAATGTCTTGATGAAGTAGTTAGACATGTTGATTACATGCATGAATAAAGAACGACATAATAGCTAAGATAGATGAATGATATAATAATTGACTAAAGATCGCATAGCACAATCCCAGATCTCCACTCATTCAATCCTGGACTACAAACACTTGAGTATTGCAGTCACCCATTAAGACTATCTTGGGTGAGACTACGTAGTGCACCCTGTGCACTACACTGCCTTCTGGTTGACCAGGAGGGCAAGTAGTTTTAGAGGCTTTGTTGGATCCCTAGTAGACCTAAACCTGGGTCAATCATGTTAAAGGTATAACTAAGATAAGAAACCAACAAATGGTTTTGTTGTCAGTTGGAACAACAAAGGATTGAGTGGATGGGATCTGTTGAAGATCTGTTAAAAGAATGTAAGATCTGTGGAAGGCATGTCAAAAGAATACTGAATCAGACAATAAGAAGGAGAGAGAATGCGTCGCTAGAAGGGGATGTTGAGACTGTGGAATCCCACAAAAGTAGAAATTGAAATTTGGTTGAAGACAAAGGAGCTAGATTTTGTGCAGAAAGATAACATAAACCCTAGAGTAACACCGCACAAATATATTGAGAAGTATGTGTTTACAGATCTACATGAAGTATTTTTCTGTGATTTTCCACACTTATTGCAGGAGTGGATATTGAGGTTGAAAGAAAGCCACGTAAAAATTGAATCTGACAACTAGAGTGGACAGTAATTCATATCGCATAGTTACAATAGGTGAATAACAAATTCACCCGCGCAGTAGATTTTTGGCTCGACAACATTGTAGTAGGCTTTATAATAGAATTTGCAGTAGATACCACGAAGTCCTACAGTGCAGCAGAGCAAGAGTTTCTACATCGGCCTCGAGGAAGGTATATTAGATCGTTGTATACTTTTATTAAGATATTTCTCTATAACAAAGGTTTAATGACAATGGAGTTAGACAAAGAAACTTCCCTGCATGCATGGGGGAAGCACTAACATAAAAAGGAGAAATGGAAAAAGGAAAGAAGGAGGAAGCCTTGGACCCAATCATGATGGACAACGAATAGATCAAACAGATCATGGCGACAACTGGAAAGATGCGCAGTTGAGTACTCTACAAATACAAGGTGAACACCAAGAAGAGAGCCATAACCATGAGGGAAGGCTTGGTAAATGATGAAGAGGAGGTAGAGGATCTTCGAGTTGTGGAGTGGATTGAGGAAATCCTATGCGCAACATATGAGAGGAAGATGAGAGGTCCAAGAGTGGGAATAGAAGGAAGAAATCCTATCCATATTAATGTTAGTGTGAAACCCATAAACCCATGTGCGACCAACACACCAAAAAGAACACCACCATTTAGACAACTGGATTTCGAGAGAAGGAAGACAACATGAAGTACATATACACAAGGAAAAACAACTGGGGGAGCCAGTTCAAGAAGCATTATTCAAGTATCTACACCGCGCAGAGGCAGTGGTTCAACATTCAGAATGGCAGGACATGATCCCATCATCAGGTTACCATAATTCAAAGGAGAAGAGTCAGAGGACCTAGAGAACCACCTGTTTATCTGTGAAAAGATCTGGGAAGAAAAACAGATCATAGATGAGGACACTAAACTTGCATAGCTAGCGATCACACTAAGGGATCACGCACTGGATTGGTATATGAGTTTAGCCACAAATAATCCACCAGGGACAACCATAATGATTTCAGATATCAAGAAGTTGCTAATAAACAAATTTTAGAATCCAAGTTCAGAGGACAAATACATGAACGAGATGATAGAAATCCGACAAAAACTAGGAGAATCCGTATGGGAGATTGACTAGAGATTCAAGGAACTGAAAGGAAAGTTGAAATATCTCATGACAGATATGCAACACAGGCACATGTTCATCAATTCACTGTTACCACACTTAAAATATCCACTGTGACAACAAAAGTTTCAGACGTAGGCAGAGGCTCTGCAGGCAGCCCTGCAACTGGAAGAAAACCAAAATTAGAAGACAGATCCAGGGATGCAACACCCCTAGATCAGTAGGCTCTGCGTGACCTCCCAGTCTTGGATCGTTCTATTCCCTTGAGCCGAAATGGCTCTTTAGTTCCCACAAGAACATTCACACATGTAACCACATGTCCTTCTTAGAAGTTACACCTAGGTGAACAAGCACTAGGTGCGAACCTCCACTCCACTTGACCAACCGATGTGACCATGACCTTCACCCGAAAAGGTGTTTCAAGTTTCGTGACTTTGCGATTCCTATTGTGAGTCCCTCTGACTCCTTCCAATCCTGAAACCCTGAAAAGGGATAACATATCTTTAGCTCCTCCCTTATGCCTCAACCATATGACCTCAGTCAAGTCTTGGGGTTCACCTCCAAGAACACCGGGATTTCGTGACTCGTGAGTTCATGATGCAATCTCTTCTCCCCTTCCCGAAGTCTGAACTCACGACTTCTTCTCCTTAGATTGACGACCTTGAGCTTCCCACAATATGCCAGTCCAGATTATGTCAGAATTTCACGTATCGGGATTTCGCAACTCAAGACCTCCAAGCCACGACTTTCTCCACACTCCAACTCCCAAAATGCTGAAATCCAAAATCAAAAGATCAATGACTCTCATTGATCCAGATATAATTGTGACTATTCATCCTGAGCCTATGAGTGTTGAATGACACTCAACCTTAACTCCTCCACTGATCCAATGGATCTAATAGTCCACAGAAAATTGATAGTTCTCCCTCTGATAATTTCAACCATCCGTTCAAGTTCTCAATACTTCCTTGCCAAATAAATGGCATCTTATTTTTGAGTTTAATTTTTGCGAGGTGACTTCAATCTCGTCTTACCTTTGAACTCTTCGAAGTCTCTATCCCTCATGAGCTCGGTTCTTGCTACAAACTCAAGGATTCCAAGGGATCCTGTCCGCCCTTCTTGCGGATTCACGATAATCTCTGATTATCTGAACTCTCCAACTATGTGCACTCCTCGCGACAGTAGCTCTTCAACCACTCACTGGATAGGAAAAGTCCAAGACCTCGGCCTGCCTACGCACACCTTGCACAACTCTGTGCTATACTTGCACTTCTGCTGGTATGAAAACAACATTATCTCTCCTGAGATTTTATGAGGTAAGACTTAGGATTTGTCGACGCACTCGTTGCGAACTTTCATTACACTCCTTGCAGGAATTCTTAGGAAGAGAAACAATTGAAAATCATACTCTCCCTCTTACAGACTTCATACATTCAACATGAAATCATACATACAAGCATTGAAACAAATGCATAACAGAGTATATAAGCAAACTGTAAACATACCATTCAATAGATGAAAACAATGTTCATCACAACACCATGAGATTGAGTCAAAGCATTCTTATATTAACTCAAGTGCTTCTGTACATGGGTTCTATAGCAACAACTATATGCTTATACAACTTCTACAATCTCTTTTCTTCTCTACTCTCTCTTGCTTAGTTACCCTGAGAATAATGATCCATTACAATACATATGAGGGAGATTTCTAGAGTCTTCCCTCCTACAACTCTAAGCTATCAAATCGAATTAAAGTCTACAACTACTTTACTTTTATTACAATAAATGCCTCCAACCAACAGATGAGAGCGAATGCTCAAGATTTGCGTTACAATCTCCAAACCATAAACACAAAAATATCTTTTCCAGATATTACATTAATGTTTCATCCTTTCAAGTTCAAAACATCCTCAAAACGCGCACTAGTGCATATCCAACTGTCCTCCACTTTGCTGGCTTGTGATGCTCCTGCATCATACTCCTTTGGCTGAAAACAAATTCATGGGCTCCTGTTTATGAGCTCCTGCACCATCTTTCCATGTTTCTAGATCTTCACTTTGCTTTCCCAACTGGCATCCTCAATCAGGTGTCATTTCCATTTTACCAAGTATTCAAAATACGTATTTCTCCGAGTCTTCTTGCTAACTCTCTGATCAATGATCTTTTCCATCTGTGGATTTTCAGCTATAGGCATCTGTTTGACCCACTAAAATTCTTGTTGAATCCCTTCCCCATCTGCTTCATCTGCTCTGTAAGAATTCAAATCTACTACATTGAATATGGATGATATGCCCACATCATCTGGCAATTCTATCTCATAAACATTTGCCTCAAATTTTCTCAGAATCTTACATGGCCCTTTTTCATTTTCAGTTTATTATACGTTTCCCTTTGGAACATTTCCTTTCTTAGGTGTGCTAAGACTAAATCTCCCACTTCGAAATGAAGCTCTCTTCTATGTTGATCTGCCCTGCGCTTGTATTCCTGGTTGGAACTCTGCAACCGCTCTTTGATCTTACTGTGGAGCTCTTGCATTTCTGCTGCAAAATCCTGTGCTCCAACACTTCTGAACTCATATTGATCCAAGTCTCTCAACTCAGATACTCCTCTTGGTTGCATTCCATACATTATCTGGAATGGGCTCTATCCTATGCTCCTATTAGGTGAGTTATTATAAGCAAATTCCTCTTGCGGCAGAATCCGATCCCACTGACTGTGATGTTAAGCTACTAAACTCCTCAACAAGTCTCCCAAGCTTCGATTTACTACCTTCGTCTGTCCATATGTCTAAGGGTGATATGTTGAGCTAAAAGATAATTTTGTCCCCATCTTCTTCCATAGTGTCCTCTAGAAATGACCAACAAATTTGGTATCCTTGTCTGAAACAATACTCTTGGGTAAACCATGAAGTCGAACAACTTCTTTGAAAAATAGGTTTTCAATGTGTGTTGCATCACTGGTTTTTTGACATGGAATAAAATGTGCCATTTTTGAGAATCTGTCGACTACCACAAATATGGAATCACAACCCCTCTGTTTCCTCGACAGTCCTAACAAAAAATCCATGCTTATCGTGTCCCACGACCTCTCTGGTACTGGAAATGGTTGATACAATCCTTTATTCTATCTTTCCCCTTTTGTGTGCTCACAAATTATATATTTGTTGACCAATTTCTTCACATCCGTCCTCATCCCTGGCCAATAATACAAGCTATTCAATTGCGCAAATGTCTTATCATGGCCGAAATGTATAGCCAATCCTCCACTATGTTTTTTCTTTAAAAGGTTTTTTCTCATAGAACTCCTTGGGATAAACAACTGATTTCCTTTGAATAATAATTCATCCTATATTAAGTATTCAATCCATTGGCTTATGTCTCTTAGAACATGATTCTCACATGCTTCATAAGCATCCTTGAAATCTGAATCATTTCTGTACATGTCCTTAAGGTTATCAAAACCTAAGGTCTTCACACGAAACTCCTGCATAATCAAACATTTCCTGCTCAATGCATCAACAACCTTGTTAGCAGTTCCAGAAATGTGATTTGTAAAAAAAGTAAAGTTATGCATAAATTCAACTCATTTT
>JASDQU010196578.1:0-10467 GCA_032191745.1 Picea mariana | reverse complement strand
CTTTTCCTAAGTTAAACTTAGGGAAAAGTTTAATTTAATCAACTTGACTAATGTTTCATTGTCCCCCACCATGCTAGGACGTTGCAATGTGTGGAAGACCTTCCTTGCTACATTCTCAACACAAATGAGTGGCGTCGACCCTCCAATCAAATGTAGAATAGCTTAAAGATGAAAAAATAGGTGAGCATTCTAAGATCCTCAACCTAGCATGTCAAGAAGGGACCCATGCAAGTGAAAATAGCAAAATTGTGCCTCAGAGGATGTGACCATTGCCTCGATATATGTGAACTGCCTGGAGAACTGAGGGAGTGTTAAGAATTGTACCAAGAGAAGGTGTCTGCATCACCTAGGTGTCCAAGGCRTGAGGGGGACATTAAACAACCCATGGCAGCATTGTAAAAATGGGGAAATATGTTCTGACTTAGGAAAGTATGGGGAAATATGTTCTATTTCTTCATTAACTTTATTTGCTAATTATGTCTAAAGTTACTTTAGAGATAACTTAAGTTGTCTCAACGAAAGATTAAGTCCCAGCCGTTGATCTTGGAGGAGGCTAGATCTGATCTATGCCACTCATCTTGAGGCTAGATCTAATCTCAGCCCTCCATCCTTTTGGAGATCTAGGATTTGGGGATTTTGCATGAGGAGATAACCTAAAGGAGGCGAATTCATTCATATAATGCATGGGTGAGGACACAAGAAAACAGAGAACTCATTGTGAGAGCATCTTCAGCGTGAGGTTGAAGAAGAGAGAAGAAGGGCGCAAGAGAGAGTCTTGCTAAGGAGATTTCTGAAGAGAGAGGGCGCATTTGCAGGTGAAGAGGAGGCACGCTCAGCCATCATAAGATCAGAAATAGAGCTGTAACTTTTCAGGGGGCGCAAGGGGCCTTTGGAGGCTAGGAGGGCGCTACCGGAGACTAGAAAAGGAGGGCCATGAGGGCTGAAATAGCTATAGGATATTTCTGAAGTGGTTGAGGCGCTGCATGAGGGTTTGGAGGATTTATTCCAGATCTGATTTGTAAGAGAAATCCTTGTATTATACTTGTAATTTGCTGCTGCTATATTATTCAGAAAAGTGAATAAAAGATCCTTCTTCACTGGTTTTCCCCTTGTGGATTTTTCTAGGGACAGTTGTCCAAAAATCTCTTGTGTACTATTGTGTGTGTATGCATTTTATTTCTGCTGTGCGAGATTATTTTACTCAGCATTGTGTTATCTAGTATAGATCTGATTTTGATTAAGTGTTAAGATTGAAATTCAGTGGATAATCTATTGAGCTAAGTAACCAAGAGTGCTGGATCTTGGAAGTTTTACAGAGACTGCCTCAGAAAATGTGAAAACGCCCAAAAGTCTGAATGAAGCAAATGTCATGTCCAAACCCTCAGCTGTCACAGCTCAAAACACAAGGGCTAGTGAAGAAATTCACTAGGGTTATCCCCTCTCAAAATCAGGTGTACATAAGAGACTTGGGCACTGATTTGGAGAACATAGTTGGTCCATATCCCAGGGGAATCAGCCTTGGGTGAGGATCTACATTGGAGGACAGATTTAGCATATTCAAGGTTGAGTTTAGGTGTTATTTTGAAATGAGATGAGCCTTCCAAATCAGTACAAGACAGGTTAAGGAGATAGAAATCGACATGGCCTAATTTAATTGGACTTATGCACTAAAATCAGCAGGAAGGCCACACCCCACATGTGGACAGCTCAACAATCCTACTTCCACACCTTATCAGTTTCACAAACAGTTTGGAATTCTGTTATTCTTGGCAAAGTTGGGTGCTCTCTCTAGTCCTTATCCCCTACTTTTTGTTGTTATTATGGCCAAGTTGGACATTGATTTTCTGGGCCTTATATACTGTATTTTGCTGCTATTTCTATCACGATAGTGCTATTTATAGGCCTTATCTGTTGTAAATTTGGCAAGAAGGAGGGTGCAGCCTTTGTAGCATGCAGATCAGTGAGGAAAGCACTTATTTTTCTAGTTGATTGACTACTACTATAGGGTGCTGATTTTGAGGGTTTCCGATGCTGTTATGTGCAATTCTCAGAGCAGATTAGCACCGCCCTCTTGGAGTCTTATCCCAGCATGCAAACAAGGCAGCTAAGGCACAGATTTCTAAAAGGAATCATTGATAATTGGGCATTGCCTTTGTCCCAAAGATAGACGTTGCTTTTGTGTCTAATTTAGCAGTTGAATGGGACTGGAGAAACAGTGTTTTTTCTATATGTGGAAGGGACCCAAATTCAGCCTTCAGACAAGCAAATCTTTCATTATAAAATAAGCTCTAGAAAAGGTAATCAGTATTGATACATCTTCAGTCCTCTTTTTTCCAGTCTGCATCCTTGTCTCTTTCTTTCAGTTTGGATCTCTAAGCAGTGTTCAGATTTTCCCATAGATCAAGTCTTTAGCACTCCTCTACTGTAGAATTCCTTCTTATCTCTGGGAGTTATGCAACATAAGAAGCCTAGGTTATGATTGTATCTCCCTAGGTCCTTTGGTTAGGATTGATGATGAACTGATTTTTATTAGACCATGTACTTAAAGGCAAATCTGATTAATAAAAACAGAAACTATCCTATCTCCTCAATTTATGGCCAAATGTTTGATGAATGAAAATCTTGTTGCACCAAAGCTCTCTATTGTTTCTAGATTCAGATTTTGAAATTCCTCGAATTCTTCTTATTTCCCCTTGTTTCTTCTTCTCTCCAATCACCCAAGTGCACTGACACACCAGTAGCTCTAAAAATCAAAAATTAAAATTGCAAATTTCTTAGGGATACACTCTGTTAATGTTTCAATCTGGAATGGTTCCAAGGTAACTAGAGAATGTACCAATGTCACCATATACCCTGTCCATGCACTTAGGGTTAGTGCTTGCAAACCACAAGGGGGAATCCCTATGCAACCTGTAAGTGAAGTGTGAACCTTAAAGACCAAAAAACACTGCCAAACTGCAATAAATGCTTGCTTTGATTAGAAAATCTAGACCTGTAACCTGCAATAAAACACATTAAACAGCAAGCTAAAATGCAGATTTACGCCTAAGGATGATTTTCTTCCTTGGGAAATGTGTAAAACTGCTGTTGGTACACAAAAACCTGCCCTTAAAACAGCATATCTGCATGAACAAATGTGAAAAAACAGCAAGTTTAAATAACAAAATCAAGAATAGTGACTTCAGTGCCTTGAATCCTATGGGCTATGAAGTGTAGAAAATTGACTAGAAGGGAGTACTTCCTGATATTAACCAATTCTATAGATTAAAGCAAAGAAGGAAACACAATAAATCAATGATATATAGTCATTGAATAGATGTTGCCTTTATTTCCAAAGTTGTTTATATGAAAGGTGAGGGAGGCCAACAATAGTAATGTGGACCTAGTCCACAACAAGCAACCTAACTAAACAATAAATAGGTCCACATGGGAAATGCTCCAACTCTAGGTGACATATGTCAAGCTCCAAGGTGAGTACATCCAACAAGCAAGGGTCCAAGGTTGAACGCCCAACAAGATGTGTCCAATGCTCCTCTTCCAAAGGCCTCCAAGCCTCCAACGTTGCCTCCTAAGCCATGTGTACCTCTGAATCCACCACACCTAAATGATCACTCCTCAATCCAAACATCCTCAAGGCAAGTATAAGTGTCCATGCAAGCATCCTCAAGACAAGTATAAGTGTCCATGCAAGCAACTGAGTGTCCCCATGCTACCTCCAGCTCAACAACCTCCTCCAAGATGCACAATGCTCCTCCTCCAAGTGGGTCGTCCTCCCAAGCAAGCAASGAAACTCTCTAAGTGTGCAYCATGAAGAAAGTTGCCATGCCACATAGGCCTCCAACCTCCAAAGGTAGTGCGCCACATAAAAATCAAGTCAAGGTAAGCAATCCATGAGCAAGCTATCTCCAATGTGTATGTCCACTATAATACAACCACAGGTAGGCAACACACCATGCACTCCACATCACATGAAGCACCCCCAATCATGGTGTAAACACTTTTGGAGTAACCCCAAAAGCTAACACCTAATGCATCAAACTCTAAAACTGGTATGTGGTGTCAATATCACAAGTGTGACACTCATAACAGTAAAGACTATCGTGCACTTAAATGAAAATACACAAGCAAAACTACTAATCAAACTGCTAAACCCAAAACACCATCATGGAAGCAAATACCAAACTTGACATTTATCGAGATCCCATGCCTAAGCATGAAACCTCTAAAATTAAAAAGAAGCACAAGAAAAGAAAATTGCTCTTGGAACATGAAGATTCTTCCAACGAAGACAAAGAAGAAGAAGAAGCCCCCAAACCTTCTACCAAAAAGGCTTCCTCCCAAGTGCAAGGAACAAGTTAACATAGTTGTAAATGTCAATGTCTCACTCACCCTTTTAAATCAGTATTTATGAAAATAGTAGAAAAGCCTAATACTTCATTAAATCAGAAAACCCTTAAGGTAGGGCAACACCATCAATTACTCTATATGGAAGGAATCACTCCACAAGTTATGTTTGTTACAACAAATCCAACATGCCAATACAATGATATGCATGTGTATATATACTCTCTCACGAGTATTCCTAGGGGTTTGTGCCAACTACCCTTCATTATTACATTCCATGAATGATTGCCCACCAACTACCTAGTGGACCTCATTCAATTAGTATGGTCACATTACAATAATTAAAGAGTTCACACACCAACTACCTCGTGTGCCTTATTCAATGAGCATGGCCACATTACATTAAATATCCTCCCTAAGTACAACGCATTGCTCGATCATCAAAGAAATTGGGATATTAATCTAGTGTTGGCTATATTTTTTCTTTAATCGAGTTAAGAAGGGTTGGCTAGGCTGCATTCTTACGGCCCTCTTATTTCAATTTCAAATTCACTTCCTTGTTCAAGTAGATTAATTAAAATATCAAAACAAAGAGAACAGTAAATCTAGTTTTGTTTTCTTTGCTTTGCTAATTATCTAGTTACTTTACTTGCTGTAATCAACTTAATCAAAAACACATGTCAATCCCTAACAACCCCCATAGGTCATTACAAGAACAATAATACCCAAATTAACTTAGTGGCATATCCTCCCTCTCCTTGTTTTCCCGATTTTCCCAAAAAAAAGGGTGGTGACTCCATTTCATCAAATCTAGTCTTCTTAGTCATCAAGCCTTTGTTTGGTAGAGTATTGGCCTTCCCTCTAGGTGTAGGTCCCTTCTCCTTTGCCCGGCGTCCTCAACCTCTCCATCGGAACGTTCTCATCCCACCTCTTCCTTCCCATGTTTGTTTCCCGTTCCTCTCTTGGGATACTTTCATACCCTAGACAAAGGCTTGCTACAAACATGTGTTGAGTACATATGAGTCATGCTACTGAGTTCAAAATGTGGATTCCAACAAGTACACTATTTCGAGTAGCATAAGTATTAATCCCCAACAATTTTGGAAAAGTGTGCACCAATAACTCTCTTAGCATGAAAACCTTTAACTATAGAGAAAATGGGATAGAAGGTGCCTGCAGAGGCAATCTAAGCTCATTTAAGTAGTTCTTACATGCGAACGGTTAGTACTTTCAGTTGGGTTAAAGGGTTCTCACCCAAGCCAAGATGCAAAAATATTGAAAGCATATACATTTAACTTCAAAGGGCATACTTAATAGTACTCAATAGGAGCTGCACTTGCACTCCCAATTGTGTATTGATTCTGGTTTACCTAGCAGTCCCTTTGACCTACTTTTCGTCACTCGTTGAAGATTAATAAAATCACTCGTTGAAGATTAAGGAAATTAAATTAAGTTATCTTATCTTGAAGTGGATTGTAGGAAGCAGTCCTAAGTTTAAGTAACCTTGCATATGTTTTATAAATTTTCTATACGGTGTATGGTCAGTTGTTAAAAGAAGTTGAACTGTAAAAATATGATGATGTGATGGCTGGCAGCTCATGAAGCCAACGCCATGGTTCAATTCCCTTGGAGGCATTAGGTGAACGAAAGTGCTTCTGTCCCATTTTCTCTATAGTTAAAGGTTTTCATGCTCGAAAGTAACAGAAGCACTTTCGTTCTCTATAGTTAAAGGTAAACAACGAAAGTTATTGTGTTAAGTTGAGGATGAACGAAGGTGTTTCTGCTCAGGGTCCGCCTCTCGAGTGTGAACAAAAGTTCCTGGGTTCAGTGATTCGCCTCTTGAAGGTGAATGAGAGTGCCGGTGTTCAGCGATTCCCCTCTTGAGGTCCGCTTTGCAATACATTTACGATGCTGCTCATAATGCTTTAACAAGAAAAAAAGCAAAAAGAAGGCGAGGCTTACCAGTCTTTGCAGCCCTCGCACTGCACCATTAGGTCATCGGGATTGTAGGGCATCTCGCATTTACAGTACCTGGCACACACACGCTTTACACTCAAGCTTTGAGCTAAAACAATGAAAGAGGGGGGAAGTGGAGTTAGGCAAGAGCGTAAGACGTAAAAACAAAATACATGGGAATGAATGGATACGAGAGGGGGCTTAGGCTTAGGCTTACACTGCCACTCTGTCTGGGGTGAAACCACCGGTAGCAGATTTGTACTCAAACCGACAGAAGTAATCATCGGCACCAACACTTTCGAGCTTGGTGTAGTTCTTGAAGCTGTGAACAGTGCATTTGCCCTCGATTGTGTCAGCACTCTGCACATCAAAGTGGTCGGAGAGGAAGAGCTCCTTGGCACCATGGAACTGCCTCCGCCCACCGATCGATTCCTCGGGCCTGTAATACCACCGAACCTTCACTTTCACGTTATTCCGGATATCGCTCTCGATTTTCTCCACTCGCGCTACATACGGAGGCTTATCGGAATCCGACGGGCGCATCAACACACAATCTCCCGCTGCATTACACAAAATTCCATGAAAAAAAATCATTCCCAAAGCAAATTAGAAGCATTATCCAGAAGAATCTTTGCTTGTTTACTACCTCTGACGACTTTGTTGGTTCCCTTGATGGTATATGAATCCAAGGATTTCTTTGCAGGCCGCGTCTTAGCCATTTACTCTCGCTCCTGCTGCTTCTGCTACTATATCAGTAAGCAAGCAAGAAGATAGAATTAGAAGAATATAATAGATCTCGGCCATCCTCTCATCCCATAACCCCAACCGACTTTAAAATATATATATATATATAAATAATTACACGCACTCATACATACGGCTATTTATATACAGCCATCACCTCCTCCTCCTCCACATTTTGAACCAATCCACCTACCTACCACGATCACTGTCTATATCTTCTTCTGTAAAACCCTAGCTGCTTCTTCTGCTGCTCCTCCTCTCTTCCAACCCTAACCTGCGTTAAACAACAATAATACATTCTACATACATTATTTCGTATTCCGTATACTGTATGTATACAAAAAAATCAAGCAGAGGTACGAGGTTGACATGTTTTTACCGTTGGAGCGCTTTTCTGCTTTCTGGGACGGGACGGTTTGACCGTGTTTGACCGGTAATTTCTGCGGTCGATGCAAGTCGTACTTTACCTTCTTCCATGTTTACCAGTGACTTATTTTACCCTCTAAGCAAAAATAAAAATCAATGACTGCACCTCGGCAATTCCCTCAAATTCAAATTAAAAACGTTTTGCAGGTGAATATGTGGTCGTTACGTGATAATTAATAAATATTTGACAGTGTAGTATTTAATGAGTATATACATTCGAATCAACACAGCAATAAACCTTTAATGAGTATATACATCAATGTTACGGAGCAATAAACACCCCGTTACGGAGTATTTACATTTTTTGAAATTGGATGATGTAAATCCCGCAAACAAAACATTAAATACTCTGCTTTCGTAATGTAATATTTAATGAAAATATATGTGAAACATAATTTAATAATAAAAATATGATGATGATAATAGATCTTAAGAGGGTAATTGATTATTTGCGATTTTTTAAAATTTTGTTTCTGTACTGAAAAAGTATTCAGAGAAGTTTTCCAAGATCAGGAAGTTAGGAAGATTGATAGTGTAATAAATATTTTGAAAATGAAATCCAATATGGGTATAGGCTCTACAATTTAAAAGAAAATGTTTTTCATCTTCAACTTTCTTAATGTCATAAAAATAATATACTCTTTAATAAATATGTAATGAGATAATAAATTAATAAATAAATAAATGTAAATTTATTTTTTTATATTTTTATAATTTATAGATAAGTTAAAATATTTAAAAATAAAATTGTATAGAATAAAATATCTCTACTAAATTTATGCAAAAATTTAAAAATATCTCTAGTAAATTTATGCAAAAATTTCAAAAATTCTCTAGTAAATTTATGCAGCAAAATTTTTAAAAATAATTTAATGCAACATTTCCTAATTAGGATATTACATGGGGATAGGCGCTCCACACTACAACGATGTATATCTTCATCATGATACTACTACGCCGTCAGGGAATGGACTATCGGGATGAACTTTTTTCATTAATTTAAATCTTGGATTTTGTTAAAGATTTGCAAAATTTTATATTAACCCATTTTGAAAAAGAAGCTACATACATCTTTCATGTTTTCAATAACAACAATTAATGTTTTGCTTTTTTTTTTTAATGAAATATGGCATTATTTGGTGTTTTTATTTTGAAATTGTAAAAGTCAAACACTGCAATGCTTGTTGCTTTTATTAGGTGCTTTGAATTTTATGAACTATCGCACTATTGATGTTTTTATTTTGAAATTGTAAAAGTCAAACATTGCTTGTTGTTTTTATTAGGCGCCCATCATTGTGATTTATCCATTTGCATTTTGGATACCATATTTTTTACATCAATTTTATTAAAATAATAATTTTAATAATTAAATATAAATATTTTAAAATAATAATTTTTTATGTATATAATTTGAAATTGTTTATATTATGATGATGATGATTAAAGTTTATTAAAATTGAATTGGTCTATCCAATTAGAATTTTGTTTTTGTGTTCGAAAAGCATTAAGAGAAGCTTTCCAAAATCACCATATTTTTGTTGAGTTAAGAGGTTAGGAAGGTTGGTAATGTGATAAATATTTTGAAAATGAGATCTAATATGGGTATAGGCTGGACAATCTAAGAGAAAGCGTGTTTCATCTTCAACCTTCTTAGTGTCACAAAGGTGACACACTCTTTCATCCCATGGCATTTTAGGAATTGACAAACGTCCAGTTTCACTATGGAGCTTGTGAGAATTTGTTATTATCTTAGCAATGCTTGTTTTTTTCTTTACACTTGGCAAAACAAATAGCTAATTTTGATCTTCTAGATTATGGTTGATTACATCTTTGTAATACCTTAATTTTCTTTTTTCCTCTAACTCTTTATCACACCACATTTTTTCCTTAAATTTTGATTTGACGTTTTTTTTAATAGTGTCTTTATTCTGCAAAATGGTTTCTTCCATGATTCCCCAATAGTTTATCCAAGATCGCGTGTCTTTATGCCATCCTCGCTTGAGTCGATGCTGGTTATGACTTGATTTTGAAACAATTTTAGGTAGCCTATTGTCTTCCATGTTGTTTAACTTGTTCTTATACATTAGGTATCTAGTCATAGCCATGCTCTCAATGGGGGAGAGACTTGTTTCTAAGAGGAGGATGGGATAGGGCGTATTTCCTTTAATTTTGAGATCATAGGTTATAAAATTCTTTTGTATTTGCTCTATCTTTCTTCAGGATTCACGAGAGATATTACAGCCCCATACTTCACATCCATAAAGAATAACAGGTGTAACAAGAGTCTCAAAGAGGAGTTTCTTCTTATCCCAACTCCAAAGATCAGCTGATTTACAATTGTTTTCAAGCCCATAATAAGTTTTCCATCCCCCAATAATCATTTTCTCAATGTTATAATTCCAATTGAGCTTGTGGTGAATATCAATTCCAAGATATTTGTATGAAGTCACTTCCTCCAAGTTGTTGTTGTCATATACAAAGGTATCATAAGGGATCTTATTGGATTTAATAATCATGACCTTAGTCTTATCAGTATTAACAATCATACCCATATTGGAGCAAAACTCCTGGAGGATTCTTAGTTGGTTTTCAAGATCATGGGGACTTCTTGCCATAAGAACGATATCATCGGCATAAAGAAGAAGATTGATGACTATACCAGTGAGAGTAGGGCAGACACAACCTGTTTTTTCCAAGCATTCTTCTAACTTATCAATGTATATGCCAAAAAGGGTAAGGGACAATGAACAACCTTGTTTGACTCCGATATTGCAGTTAATCTCTTTTGACCAACCCTTGGTGTTTTTAAACTTAGCAATAATGTTCTCATACATCCTTATTGCAGCAACCCTTAACTCGAGAGGCACTTTTATCTCTTCCAACCTATTCCAAAGGTTTTTCCTATGAACCATGTCAAAAGCTTTTCTAAAGTCAACAAAACAACAAAAAAGATTGGTTTTAGTATTGCGGAACTCCTCTGCAATGATCCTAAAGGTA
>JASDQU010196576.1:4707-19610 GCA_032191745.1 Picea mariana | reverse complement strand
ATACTGCTTTGATTCAGATAGCAATGTTCACAGGCCTCTTCGAGGGGGCAACCTCTAGTAGAGCAGCGCTCTGTTACAATAATCTCCAAGCTAGGTTTCTCATACCTTCGCCTCTTATTTATACTAAATATGTCTATTAAGAGAAGCATCTAGAGGAAGATCCTTCTAGAAGCGGAAGCTTCTATTAGGTCTTCTTACATCCACCTTATTCTATTTTATAGAAAGGCCTTATTAATATTGACCTTTATTACATCCGAATACATTGATCTACCTATGTGCGGGTTAGGACCTTAACACACTTACTGCCAAAAAATACGAAAACACATCCCTTTCCCAAATTTCCCTCCACCATTTATGGCAAGTACCTCTTTATTTTTACACAAGCTTGAGGAGGATAACATATGCTTGTTGATATAATCTCATCCTTTGGATGACTCCCTCGGAGTATGTTTAACGAACCCTAGGAAGGAGTGGTTCGGTCCCATCACGGGTCTTTCAATGTTTGTTTAACGAGTCCAAAGATAGAAAACTTGGGGGTTTTTCATGTTTTTAGAGTCTGAAAAACACTTAAAGAGAAATCTCTCAGTTCCTTTTTTGTAAAATAGTTCGATGAGACCAAAAAATAGATAAACTATCACCCATCGAACGTTTTGTTCAGATACTTTTACGAACGTGAACAAAACAAGGTCACTCGACAATATTTTCGGTTTTATGGAGTGTGAAAAGAGCTTAAAGGATACTCCTTTGTGTTTGTCATTTTTGTGTTACCACGACGAGTACGAAAAGATGAGAAAAGTATACTCGGTTATGTTCTCATGTATTTTCGAGCACGAGAACGAACAAATACTGAGCTTGAATTTTTTCTAAAAACTACAAAAAGCAGTCGTATATGCGACGAAAAAAGAAAAAAAACATTCGTACCCCTTCATATGGACTTCAAAGTCATTATATCTGCAAAAGGTCACACTCATAGGGCTATTAGGCATTAGGTTTGATGAATAAAACAATATAAAAAATCAACAAAAATGGTAAAAAGTAAATATAAGTGGGTAAAAGGGATTTTACCATAGTTATTGTGATTTTACCAAGAACTTTGCCCAAAACACCTCTTTTTCCCTTGAATTTCAGTGCTTGATTGCGGGAGGTACAAGCAACCATTTGGTGAACCGTCACCATCAACGAGGTAAGCTCTCTGTCTTCTACCTTTTCATGGTTCAATTTTTTGTTTTCATTGGCAAATTTCAAGGTTTTAAGCTTGTTTTGGGGCCAAAACTTGCGCCCTAGCATTCTTGCAGGCCAACCATATGGGACCTGCGAGAATGCAGGATTCTCGCAAGTGGCCTTAAGGGCACCTGCGAGAATCTCACACTGTGCCAAAGGGGCGCCTGTGAGGGCCGAAAAATGAAATTTTTACTTAGTTTTTTGCTCAATAAAAATATGCCAATGGTTGAAACAAGAAGCTGACCTTTCTCTTATGGTTCTTGTGCATACCTTTAACCATCACGATGCTAGAGTGACATGAAAGAGAGCATGAAGAGTATGATTCTATTGTTGGGAATGACCCAGGAACCATTACTGCTCTTTGAGACTATGGTCTCTTGAAATTCTTTCAGATCCCTGGCATGAGGGCCCATGTCAGGTTGTTGGAGTACCTCGTTCATATGTGGGACGTGGACCAACAAGTATTTCACGTGGGGGTCCACACATTATCCTTGGATATTGAGGACGTTTACTTCCTAACAGGATTGTCACGGTGTGGGTACCACGCTAGCTTGACCGGTAGCTGAGGTGGTGGGCTGCCTATGAGTGAGTATTGCCATGAGTATTGTGTTCTAGAGGCGAAAAGAAGCAAAGGAAAGGTGGCCATTTGGGGGGTCCAGGATTTGACCCTTCGCACCATCTTGTTCATCATTGCTCATATGGTTGGGAGCGCTGCTCCACACATGGCTCTCTAGAGCTATTTTCAGTACGCCATAGAGTGTACTGAGCCTCGGGTCTTTAACTGGTTGGATGCAGTCCTTCATAGCATAAAGAGGAAACTAACAAAATTCAAAAAAGGTGATTTGAAACAATTTGCGTATGGGTCACTTTTGGTATCCTTCTTTTTAGAGAGGGTTCCACTATTGCGGTTGTAGGTGGAGTGGGGTTTATTGGTTCCATAGGATCCGAGAATGTTGAGGTGGTGCAACCTCATGGCCCGACACGTAGCTGGGCCAATCATCAAATATAATGATTCATTGTTTGACTGGATGTGGCCACAGATGCTGATGGTCGACGATTATGCCTATGCTGGGTTTCATTTCCGAGGGGATCCAGATTTGGCCCTACCTGAGGATGCTCAATGGGGAGATCTAGGTAAGAAGTATACATGTTTTCACTTTTTTAAATGTTTTTGTGAATTTTATCATATGCAATGTTTTTATGTTTGTCCAAGGTCTAATTACAAAAAATCTTTTTGATGACACAGACGTGGGGCCTTATCGACCTCCGGGTACCTCTCCTATTCAACGGTGAGGGGAGGTGGCTCCAGTAGCATGATGGGATGCCAAAGATTATGAAGTAGTAAAGAAAAACTTGGAGGGATTGACTGTTGACATTCCAGACATGACTATCGAGGAGATCCCTCGGCGTTATCAACGCCATACTGTGGGCGTGTCAAAGTCTATTAGCCGAATGCTTCGTAGAGTGGCCCGGGCAGTCATGTGTTACCGTGAGTGTCACCCATGATGCTAGTTTGTAGAGGCTATGAGCCTCATTTTTGAGATTTTGGTCCCTAGATAGAAACTTTTAAATTTTTTTTATTGATCGTTATATACATATATACAGCTTCTACCGACTTATCTTGTGTTGTGTGATACATGTGATGTGATTAGTTTATAAATGGCCCAAATGCCTATCCAATACATAGTTAGCTAATGCACCAGTTAATGTATTTAGACATCTAGGAATATGCTGATACTCAATATAATCAAAATAACGTTCCAAGAGGCGAATTCGTAAGTAAACCCGTAATAAAGTGGGACTTCGAATAGTATAGACATTACTTAGCTGTAGTACTACTAGCTGCGAATTGAGTCGTACAACCAAGTGATGGATACCGTGTGAAATAATAATTCGATAATGATACTATACTCTGCAATGTTGTTGGTCGCATGACCGAGACACACACCTTGTAGAGTGATAAGTTCGTTTGTAGGGGTGTAAATTTCCCAAGCAGCAGAAGCAAGGTTCTGAGTACTATGGCTAGTGCCATCAGCGAAGCCAATGTGGGGTAGCGAAGACTCTGACATATGGAAACCAAAAAAAACATAACATAAGCAGTTGAGAGCAGAGACCAGATAACGAGAAAACACACTACAGTAACACAGAAGAAGTATGATACAATAAAATACAAGTACTCATGCACTGGTAATCTTAGGCATAGTACTTTTTTAAGTACAACCCATTTCTGGGTTCACTCAAAGGGATACCGTCGTAATCTACTAACTCATAAGCTCCTTTCTCTAGGACTCGTCTAATGATGTAAGGACCTCGCCACATAGCTTCAAATTTTCCAGCTCCTAGCATATCCCGATCTTGTTCGTAAAGGAGAACCAGATCAACTTCAGAGAAAATGTGAGGCTTGGCATGTTTGTTGTATTGGGATTTGACGTGTTTCTTCTGGGTTTCTATGACTAGGGTGGCGTCATGTCGAGTTTCGTCTAATCGCATGAGATACATGAGACATTCTTCTTCGGCATAAGTGTTTGGTAGGAGTTCGATGACTAGTTTTAGGGAGGGTATATCACATTCAATCGACAGTATGGCTTCTAGACCATAGACTAACCGGAATGTTGTAACCCGGTAGCAGACTTAACAGACGTCCAGTAAGCCCACAATGCTAAAAACAACATCGTGTGCCAACTCGTTTTGTGAATCCCTATCATTCATCGAAGCATGGTTATGAGGATTTTGTTAATTGCTTCGACTTGGTCGTTGGCTTGTGGGCAATAGGGTGTTGAGTTTTCATGGAGAAGACCCAACTTTTCAGTGAGTTCGGACATCATGAAGTTTTTAAAGTGGCTACCATGATTGGTGACAATAGCTTGAGGAACACCAAAACGAGCTATGATGTGATTGAATATGAATAATGTTGTGGTCTTTCTAGTGTTGTCAAATGTCGGCATCGCCTCAGCCCATTTCATAAAATAGTCTACGGCTACAATAATGTATCCATGCCCCCCGGCCGAGTGATGGTGACATGTCATGAAATCGATACCCCATTTCGCAAAAGGACCAACAGAGACCATAGGGTGAAGAGGAGCAGGATGTGATCGTATTTTATGGTTGTAGGTCTGGCAAGCGTGTCATTTTTGTATGGAAATTATGCAATCATTAAATAAAGAGGGCAAAAAATAACCATCTCACAAGATCTTCTGGGTAGTAGCATACCCAGACATGTGACCACCACAGGCTCCCGAATGGTAGTCATTTAGGGATTTCTCGGCTTCATCAAACGTGAGGTAGCATCGAAAGACTGAGTCAATCCCATGATGATAAAGAGTATCACCTAGGATAATATACTGACGAGATTGGTAGCATATTCGACGACGGTCAGTACTAGACAAATTGGGATAGAAAGTCTAGGTTTGGATATATATGATGATATCTCCGTACCAAAGATCATCAAAAATAATTAGGAAATGGGATTCATCAGGTAATGAATCGGCTACTACATTTTTCGTCTCAGAGTAGGGAAAGTTGCATATCAACTCGACAAACACTAAGGATTTCTTGGACTTAGTGCATTCGAATTCCAAGTCAAACTCTTGGAGTATCATGATCCATTTGGAGTATTTCCCCCCTAGCAGTTGATGTGTGAGAATGTGTTGCATAGGGTTTCAGTTAGAAATTACCGTAGTCTTGCGAGAGAGGATATAGTGCCGGAAATGTTGAACTTCTTGGACGACTGCCAAGGCCAGTTTTTCAACATGTAAATACTTGGTTTTGGTAGGCGTTATAATTTGAATCAAGTAATAGATGATATGTTCGTCATGAGAATAAACCTCCTGGAAGAGAACCATAGCGATGGTGTAATCCAAGGATGCGAGGTAGAGGAAGTAATCACGACTGTAATCAAGGGGGAAGAGAAGAGTAGTACATGTCAGGGATAGTTTCAAAGCTTTGAAAGCTTTGTTTGAGATGGTATCCCATACATACTCGGACCCCTTTTTGAGTAGTCGCATAAATCCAAGAGTTAGCTCGGCATAGTTCGGGATGAAATGACGAAGAAAGTTTTCTTTCCCTTGCAAACTTTGTAATTAGTGAAGCAAAGAAGGAGGAGGGAGATTGAGAATCGCCTCGACCTTTAGAGGATCTACCCTAATCCCTTGACGTGAAACAATAAAGCCTAGAAGTTGGCCAGATTCTACGTAGAAAACACATTTGTGAGGATTCAAGTGTATATGATAAAACCAATATCGGAGGAAAATGGCTCGGAGGTGTATGGGATGATCGACCCGGTGCATGGAATGAGCGGGTAAATCATCAAGATATGGTTGCACGATGTTCTTGATATCATGGAAGGCATAAGACATAGCGTGCTAGAAAGTTGCGCCAACATTTTTTAGATTGAAAGGAAGTTTTCGATAGGAAAAAGTGCCCCAAGGACAAATAAAAGTGGTTTTGTGTTGGTCCTTGGGAACGATATTGATTTGATTATATCCAGAGAAACCATCCATCAGAGAGAATATTTCACTTTCGGCACAATCGTCAACAATCTGGTTGACGAAGGGGGTAGGAAAGTTGTCTTTAGGACATGCTTTGTTAATATCCCTATAATCAACGAACATGCGGATTGTGCCTTGTTTCTTGTTGATTGGGACAAGATTGGAAAGCCAGTCAGTAAGAGCCACTGGGTAAATAAAGCCAGCTTTGAGAAGTTTCTTGACTTCAAGCTTAACAATGGCCACTTTACATGGGTGGACCAGATAAAGGCATTGCCGGACGGGTTTAGCGTCTAGGTATGTCTTGATCTCATGTATCACAATGTCGGGGTCAATACCCAAAATTTCTTCATAACTCTAGGTGAAGACGTCACGAAATTCTTTGAAAAGTGACTTGTAGGTGATGATTTTGTCAGGGGAACACGAAGCTCCGATATGCACATTTTTGACAATTCTAGGTTTTATGGATATGTCGAGAGGAATGGTGGGTGAGATATTGCTTAATTTCCCTTCGAAAAACACATCGTGTGTAGATTCGGGAACGATGGAAATGATGACAATGGTCAATAGGGTCGAGATCCATTGGTATCTCTCGATGGTGTGTTGTTCTAGGAAGAGGATGGAACGATGATGTCCATCGTCCCAGGGGGTGTCTTCCATAACAGACATAATCATTTTGTCCGTGGGAAAAATGACACTGAATGGATATGAAGATAAATCACCAAGAGAGGGGGTAGAAGGAGTTTCCGATTGAATGGCCTGATAGGCGGATTCGACTGGGCTCAACGACATTGCATCGTTGTAACGAAGATGATCATCAGGGTTGGGTACCATCCATGGGTCGTGAGACCCAGGGGTTCCATGAATAGAGTTGGATATCATGTTGATTGAAGTGACAGACGGATGTGGAACATCGAGTGGTGGGATGGGGAAGGTACCCATTAACAAGGAGTCTTTAAGAAGACCCACACCGACATTCTCATATCTGGGTGGGGGGGGTTTGGTGATGAACGGTACATTGCCAGTATGTGCATCCGAGTTAAAGAAGGCTAATTAGTTGACGGTAATTACCTTTCCTTGATGTGGGAAATGTACAACATGAAAAAGAGTCGACACAACTGTGTGCATGGAATCAATCCAGCTACGGCCAAGCAGAAGATTGTAATCGAGAGGAGCGTCAAAGAATTCCACTTCAAATTGGACTGTTTTTCCTTCTAACGTGATTGGCGACGAAGGGAGGACACCGTAAGGCTTAAAACTAGAGCCATTAAAGGCTTTGAGTGTGTTGTGGGATTCAATCAAAGAGGGAGATCTGATGGCTTGCCAGCAGGTAATAGACATGACACACGTCAAGGCACCCTCGTCGATAACAGTTCTACAAATGTTTTTGTCGGAGATAATAACTTGTATTTGGAATGCGAGTTCAGGGGGTAACCTTGGAATGTGATCTTCCAAGTAAAAAATTATTAAGTTTGTATCCGTAGGGTCGATTCCACCGATAGATTTCAACAGTGCCTTCCGTTGTATAGGACAACTTTGAAGGACTTCAAGGATTGATATCGTGAATGGTGTTTGGGCTAGATCTTCAACAATATTGTAGTTCTGGGCAGCATGGGCATGAGGATTGAAAGCCAATTTTTGAATGACGCCCTTTGGAGGAGGGTGAAGAACTGTGTCGAGGCTCGGTCATTCGAGATGAAGAGGACCGTTGGTAGGTGGAGTCATGGGAGATGGTTGGACCAATAAAGGAGGTATGGCATCAACCTTCTCTTTAGAGGAGGAATAATCTTTTTCTTGAGTGGTAAGTGTTATGTCATTTTGATTTGAATCTCCTATACACATTAAGACATAGGATGTATTAGAGGGGGAGGGTTGGTCGTGAATGACCAATTGGACTTGTTGTTGAGAAGGGAAGGGTTGTGACAAAACGGCCGTAGTGGGTAGTTTCATGGTCCCTTCAAGGAACTTAGTGACCTCGGCTCATCATGGACAATCCTTAGTGTAGTGATCATCACCACAGAGAAGACAAGGGTATCGATGTTTACACTTATCCCTATCATCAACAGGTGGTGTTTTGGTTCTTTCTGCTTGCAAATTATTTTTTTCCTCCTTACTCTTACCCTTTCCCTTTCTGGATTTGTTTTTATTGACGAGGGTAGATTGAACAACATTTACCTCAGAAGTCTTGTCAGTGGGAGGGGTAGGAGACAGAGCATTTTGAACATTAGAAGAAATGGGTTTGGGGTTGTTGCTAGAGGTTTGGGTGGAATGTGGTTGGGCATGGAAAGTGCCAATCACAACGTCAGCTGCATGAGAAGCAACAGGAGTAGTTGAAGTGGTGGAAGTAGAAGGACGAGGTGCATCAGGGAGTAAGTTGTAAAGAGTACCCATTTGTGATCAAACGAGGTCAAGGTATTGAGCACGACTAATGGCCTGTTCTTCTGTGACAACTCCACCCATGGCGATGTCACGACCTATGTCATTCACAAATGATATTGTGAACCACTCTTCCAACAACTAATTGAGAAGTTAGAGTTTGATGAGACTTCGTCTCCATTTCCATTCATGAATGTGATCGGAGATATGAGTGTCTTTGGTTTGTTTGAAAAAACCAAAAATCTTGGTCCCAGTTTCGTAGTGGATCGTTAACTGGTAGTGAGTGAGGAAAGCCATAGTGGGGGTGTTGAAGTCAGCGAAGAACCCTCGTGGTAATTATATATACCACTTCATAGCAGAACCCGTGAGAGTTCATTGAAAAAGGCGTTGTTATCACTCCAAGGAACTCTTTAGGGTTGTAGGCTAAAGATGCTTGGTAACTTAAGAAATTTGATAAATAGGTATACTTGGATCGATGGGATAACTCAGTGGCTAATGTGAAAAACAACTTATCATGCATTCGAATGAACCATTGCTTTTAGAAATCAATAATCAGATAGAGAAATTGGAATGGGGTATGAAGAATACTAGTCTAGATAACCAAGTACATTAACATGCAGGGTCATACAAGATAGTAAGAGATCCTTTAATTCAAATTCATTAGCTTAATAAGAAGATAAAAGTTCTTAGAAGATGAGCTAAATTGAAGTAAAGTATAGAGCAATGCAATACATGAACAAATCTAACATTGATAGCAAAAGAAGATTGTGATTCTATTAAGATAAGAGTCTTAGTAGAATAGGAAAAATTGTATCCAGGATTGAACCCCTCAGTCCTCAAGACTGAATCCTCCCTGAAATACAAAATTCTTGCTTAAATAATAATAATAATAACTGTCTCCTCCATGTTTGCTGGAAAACAAATAAAATAAAACTAAAACTAGATTTGGTTGCAATAACCTAGAGCTGTTGAAAGATGGTGGATTTGCTGACTGGAGATAACTACTGTCAAGTGTCCAATTCTTGCTACCACTTGTCTTTCCTTTGGTCAAGTGTCTTTGAGATAAGTTTTTCCCACTAATTATGTCCCTGTTGATGAATTTTGAATGCTACAATTGGTGTGCTTTGATACTCAGAATCTTGGCACTTGTGAATTTTCCATGTGCGCTCCTCCTTTACATCCATCGCTCCTTGAAAATATCCTCCTAATATTCTACAGATAAGGAAACATAACGCACTTCTGCTGGGGCTATGAAACAGGCTACATGTAGCGATACTAAAAGCTACAACAGTCTCCTTTTTTGACCAAATAAGAGAATTTCACCTTTGAGTGATACAAAATATACTAAATAAATATATGTCAGCTGCCTTTCCAACAAAATGATAAAAATAAAATGATCCTTATCTCTTTTACACGTTCTATAAATTTTTACTTTGTTGAAAGTGAAACCTACTGTCCATAAGGCTCGATCCTCTTCACGTCCCCACTCTTTTCCATATCCGGTAATTGTGAGATCTAAAACTAACAAGCTATCCCTAAAAATCAGAAAAGAATCACTGAAATAGAGGGCACAATCTTTGATTTGCTGAGATGAAGGAATTTTGCAAATTGAATACCCCATCATTCCTTAGAAAGTGGCGTATAATAGAATTGACCTGGAAACATCTTCAATGATCATCAAACTCTTGTCTCCTTATATTTCATGTAGTTAGGTTGTACTTATCAATTCGAACTGTAGAGACATGCTTTGGTGCTCTGTGAATGCTTCGTTGCCAATAACTCAGAGCGTAGAATTCAATAGCAAACCCATTGGTTCTTTGAATGACAATAAGTTTTCTTGTGCTAAGTGTGTAGACATGTGACTTTACTTGTGGCTTGACTCATGGTTTGGGCCTATGTGCTCTCCCAAATTTTGGAAAAAGTTTAAACCCTGATAGGCATGTGTAGAATTTGGCATATGTAGTTGATATGTGATGATAGGGTTTCATATGACACGACTTAGGTTTTAAAACCTTTGATCAAACAATGAATGAAAACCATGATGACTGACCAAGATCAAACACATGATCTCCAGAGGTGATTTCGTCATCATTTTAAAGCATGATGACACGATAATTATTGGGATTTTAGCTGCCAAATTTCTGAATTTTCGACAGCTTAATACCACAAAATTATGCCTTTTAGCTGTCGAAAGCCATTTATTTTGCCACTTTTACATCATGAATATATATCATGCAATTCTTTAAAAGACCACTCTAAGACCCTTTGGAAATCACCTAAACTCAAAAATTTGAAAATTATTGAGGAGATAACACTATGTAGGTCGCATGGAGCTGTAACACGAGAGCAAGAGCTAGCCTTGGTGTTTTCTTTGCTGGCAGTGAATGACATTTATCTATCTTTCCTTTGAATGCTCAAAATTTTTGATCTGTATAAGTGTATAACAAGTGGCCTACAATTTGTCGCTGACCTCAACACCTGGGCGCTCATTAGACACTTTGCTCGACAGCTGCAAGCTTTGTTTGAATGATAGTCTTTCATTTGATGTTGATCTTGAGTCCCAAAGCTTTTGACTCTTTGTCAATAATTCCTCGAGGTGTGCACGCATAGGACATATATGGTCACTATAACAAATGCTGAATTCTCCTTTTGATATTTACAACAATAAGCACTTTCACTAGCTTACTTGCTGCGAGGAGTACACCTTAACCATTGAAACCCGAGGCTTTCACCAACTAACTTCAACTTCACAACATACGTTAGCTGTTGAAAAGATTTTTCACAAAAAATTGAAAAGATCTTTGGAGGATCAATTTATTTCTAAGATAAAATCTTAAATCCTATGTTTTGATACTTCTAAAATCTAAAAATTTATAAAGAATCCTATTAATGACCATGCTATCACCTACAAAATGAAAAACATTCACTGATTCATTTTGGGAGCTAACATTTGGCTCCAATTGGGATGGATACCTCCCTGTGAGGTCACCAAGAACCTAGTAGTTCCAGTCGCCTTTAGAATTGGGCATGGAGTCATCTGGCTTGTGCAACTGATCTTCGGGAACCTGTAGCCTGCTTTGCTTATTCAACCAATAATTGAAAACAACCTAGCTTCTTGTATGGCGAGCTTATTATTTTGCCTATTCCTACATTAACACTTTGCACTGCTTCTTAATCAAGTAAAATCATGCTTCCAATGAAGCCGTGTAAGAAATTTATTTGCTGACAAATTTTTTGATCTTGATCCCAAAAATAAAAGAATGCATAGCCAACAGAGATGTGTTCGGAAAAAAATGATAGAAGCAACCTTCATCTCACAAGAATATATTGATATTTATACTGCTCAATGATTCCAGAAAATCAACAATAGGATCAATAAAATAGTAAAGGAATACCTCTTCAAGCTTCTATTCTAACTGTAAACGGAAATGCTGCTGCTGGCTACCCTCCCTAATCTCAATGATGAATGTGGACTGCTCAACCTTTGTCGGAGAAAAATGCATGGCCAACTGCTGATCTAAAATTTTATGCTCATCATCTTCCTCTTCATATCTGTTGCAAAATTCCAGTCACTGTAAATCTTGAAACTGTAGGCTGTCCTCATCATTTACTGCAGATCTGAAACTGTTATTTGTTGATCTGTCAATTCTTCCTACTGATGTATATATTTTCTCTTTGACCTCAAAACCTTCAAAAGAGATATGTTGATTTTCATGAATATCTGAAGCAGTAGATACATCTGATATAATACCAGATGTTTCTATGTTATTACAATCATTCACTACCTCTTGATCTTGGTTACAACCATGTTTAATAGACACATTCAATACAAGGTAAAAAACATCATCATGGTTGTCAAAATGTGAATCAACAAACTCTTGTTCATGATTAGAGATGTCTTCTACTACAACAAAGTCTTCTTGAATATTTGGATTTTTATTCAACAAATTAAACTCATGACAACATTCAAGAAATAGAAAGTCATCTGAAAATATGCCTTTACAAAACACATGAAAGGTAGCATTAAAATCAGCTAAAGAGATGATACTAGTAATAGGCAGAGACTGGTACCAATCACGAGCAATCCATTCTAATGAAAAACAGAATAGCCGGATCTGAACATCCTCATGCACAACTTGCAACCGATGCATATAATCATGAAAGTACAACAAATGTTCAGCTAGCACTTCCCACTCTTCTCCTTGAAATCCGGGAAGACTGTTTTCCCATTCATCTCTACTAGGCACTGGATTAGGGAAACCAACAATTTTTGAAAAATCACAGAACACATACCTCTCAACAAAGATCTAGTTCATGTCATACTAGTGGAGTCACCAACAGATTTTTGAAAAATGGAGTCGCCACTGAAATCATTCTTCATGGAGTCGCTAGATAGATGATTATAACCAATGTAATGTCTAATCCTTGTCTATCATCAAGGAGTAGATCTAATGTTGTCTCCCAGGGAAGCTAAGCTTCAATCTCCTTTCCTTGGCAATGATGCCAATTTGTTATCACTCCAAGGAACTCTTTACGGTTGTAAGCTAAAGATGCTTGGTAACTTAAGAAATTTGATAAATAGGTATACTTGGATCAATGGGATAACTCAGTGGCTAATGTGAAAAACAACTTATCATGCATTCGAATGAACCAGTGCTTTTAGAAATCAATAATCAGATAGAGAAATTAGAATGGGGTATGAAGAATACTAGTCTAGATAACCAAGTACATTAACATGCAGGGTCATACAAGATGGTAAGAGATCCTTTAATTCAAATTCATGAGCTTAAGAAGAAGATAACAGTTCTTAGAAGCTGAGCTAAATTGAATTAAAATATAGAGCAATGCAATACATGAACAAATCTGACATTGATAGCAAAAGAAGACTGTGATTCTATTAAGATAAGAGTCTTAGTACAATAGGCAAAATTGTATCCAGGATTGAACCACTCAGTCCTCAAGACTGAATCCTCCCCGAAATACAAAATGCTTGCTTAAATAATTAAAATAATAACTATCTCCTCCATGTTTGTTGGAAAACAATTAAAACAAAACTAAAACTAGAATTGGTTGCAATAACCTAGAGCTATTGAAAGATGGTGGATTTGCTGATTGGAGATAACTGTTGTCAAGTGTCCAATTCTTGCTGCCACTTTTCTTTCCTCTGGTCAAGTGTCTTTGAGATAAGTTTTTCCCACTAATTATGTCCCTGTTGATGAATTTTGAATGCTAAAATTGGCATGCTTTGATACTTAGAATCTTGGCACTTGTGAATTTTCCATGTGTGCTCCTCCTTTACATCCATCACTCCTTGAAAATATCCTCCTAATCTGCCACAGATAAGGAAAAATAACGCACTTCTGTTGGCGCTATGAAACAGGCTACATGTAGCGATACTAAAAGCTACAACAGTCTCCTTTTTTGACCAAATAAGAGAATTTCACCTTTGAGTGATACAAAATATACTAAATAAATATATGTCAGCTGCCTTTTCAATAAAATGATAAAAATCAACTTATCCTTATCTATTTTACACGTTCTAGAAATTTCTTCTTTGTTGAAAATGAAACCTGTTGTCCATAAGGGTCGATCCTCTTCACGTGCCCACTCTTTTCCATATCCGATAATTGTGAGATCTAAAACTAACAAACTATCCCTTAAAATCAGAAAAGAATCATTGAAATAGAGGGCACAATCTTTGATCTGCTGAGATGAAGGAATTTTGCAAATTGAATACTCCATCATTCCTTAGAAAGTGGCATATAATAGCATTGACCTGGTAGCATCTTCAACGATCATCAAACTCTTGTCTCATTAGATTTCATGTAGTTAGGTTGTACTCATCAATTCGAACTGCAGAGACGTGCTTTGGTGCTCTGTGAATGCTTTGCTGCCAATAACTCAAAGCGTAGAATTCAATAGCAAACCCGTTGGTTCTTTGAATGACAATAAGTTTGCTTGTGCTGGGTGTGTAGACATGTGACTTTACTTATGGCTTGACTCATGGTTTGGGCCTGTGTGCTCTCCCAAATTTTGGAAATAGTTTAAACCCTGATAGGCATGTGTATAATTTGGCATATGTAGTTGATATGTGATGATAGGGTTTCGTATGATATGACTTAGGTTTTAAAACGTTTGATCAAACAATGAATGAAAACCATGATGACTGACCAAGATCAAACACATGATCTCCAGAGGTGATTTGGTTAGCATTTTAAAGCATGATGACAAGATAATTATTGGGATTTTAGCTGCCAAATTTATGAATTTTTGACGGCTTAATACCACAAAATTATGCCTTTTAGCTGTCGAAAGCCATTTGTTTTGCCACTTTTACATCATGAATATATATAATGCAATTCTTTAAAATACCACTCTAAGACCCTCTGGAAATCACCTAAACTCAAAAATTTGAAAATTATTGAGGAGATAACACTATGTAGGTCGCATGGAGCTGAAACACGGGAGCAAGAGCTAGCCTCGGTGTTTTCCCTGCTAGGAGTGAATGACATTTATCTATTTTGCCTTTGAATGCTCAGAAGTTTTGATCTGTATAAGTGTATAACAAGTGGCCTACAATTTGTCACTGGCCTCAACACCTGGGTGCTTATTAGACACTTTTCTCGACAACTGCAAGCTTTGTTTGACTGATAGTCTTTCATTTGATGTTGATCTTGAGTCCCAAAGCTTCTCACTCTTTGTCAATAATTCCTCGAGGTGTGCACGCATAGGACATATATGGTCACCATAACCTAAAAAATTATAAAGAATCCTATTAATGACCACACTGTCACCTACAAAATGAAAAACATTGACTGATTC
>JASDQU010196575.1:0-12212 GCA_032191745.1 Picea mariana | reverse complement strand
CACTCATTATCATACAAAGGGTTGGCAATTTTATTCTTCTTTTTACACAACACTTCAATAGAGAATTTTTTAATGGAGGTAGAGTGGGTTTTTGTAAAATTATGATAGATGTATTCAATATTGTTCGTATATGATAAAATATTTAATTTAGTGTTTAAGTCCTTTAAGAAGAGATCATTTTGTTTTTTGTCAAAAAACAAGTGTCCTTGGTTATCAAAGTTATTTTCAAGGGGGGATTTGTTCAAGATAAAGTTTACAGTTAGGGTTAAAGTTCTATGATCGGAGTTAGGATCATGGTTGTAAACAAGGATATATGAAATCACATAATCCACAATACTACTTCCCAACCCATGGATACAAGTCATTTGGCTAGATTTTTGCCACTTCATTAGACCATTACAAATGATTAGATCTTGAGAAATGAAAAGATTTATTAGCCTAGTACTATATAAATTCTCAGTCAAGTCTTCTGAAAAAGAGGATTACAGTTGGAATTGTTGCTTAAGATAATAGCTTGATTAGTTGTAGTTCTAGCATTAAAGTCTCATAGCGGGAGGATATTACATTAAAATCTTGTTCTAAAATTTTCGAAGGACAATTTTTATCTAGATTGTTTTTGTATAAAAGGTAGAATTAATAGGTGTGAAATAACAAATTTCTATATAATATTTTTAGCATCAATATTGGAAATCTCCACCCAAATGAACTGATTGAGAGGGTCTCTTTTATGAAGACAAATGTGACGAGAGATGCTTGTTCTTATGTAACGAGCTATGCCTCCAACCCCTCTACAAGAGGATTTATTGTCCCATGCTAACCACAAATCTTTCTATGTTAGGGAACTTAGATTCCTCATGCTTCTAAGTTTCAACTAGAAATACAACATCAATTTCACTTGGGGTCCTACCTAGTATAAGCCCTTTGTTCCACGAAAAGTCCCCATAGTTATAAGAGAGGATCCAAAGTGTCTCAAATTTCTATTGATTATCCTTTGTTCTCTAATATATATAATTTTATGAAAATATTTTTTCCTCATTTAAGTGATTTATTTCCTTAAATTTAATTTATATCGAAATTGAATCTCATATATTGAATAATATTTTTTTTTAAATATTAATTTAATGTTTAAAGTTTATTAAATTTACTAATGAAACATATTTTTGTGACAATAATAAAATTTATTAAATAAGTTTAATTAGTTATTATGAATTTTGTTAAATATTTAATTATTTAACTAATTTTTATTTCCTTAAATTTAATTTATATCGAAATTGAATTTCATATATTGAATAATATTTTTTTTTAAATATTAATTTAATGTTTAAAGTTTATTAAATTTACTAATGAAACATATGTTTGTGACAATAATAAAATTTATTAAATAAGTTTAATTAGTTATTATGAATTTTGTTAAATATTTAATTATTTAACTAATTTCAAAAGAAAAATATATTTCAATTAATTTACTAAAAATGGCATTTATAACATTTATAAATATGGAGAACATTCCTTTAATTTTGGACCTAGTTTTCTTTGGAAAAGAAATAAAAAACTACTTATAAAAATTAAAAAAATAATAACACAAAACATGCAATAATAATTTTTGAAATGAAAATTTTACATTTATAAATTTATTCTCACCTTTCATGACATCTTATATATATCCAATCCTTTTTTTATTTATTCTCACCTTTCATGATATCTTATATATATCCAATCCATTTTTTTTATTTATTCTCACCTTTCATGATATCTTATATATAACCAATCCATTTTTTTAAATCTTTAGGAGACTTTCTTTCTTTATTATATTCAAGTTCAAGATTTTTTAAGTAGTAAATTCTTCTCAATAAATATGAGTCAATTTCATTTATAGTTATTTTTATTAAATCTTTGTATTTTTTAAATTTTTAGGAGAGTTTCTTTCTTTATTATATTCAAGTTCAAGATTTTTTAAGTAATAAAATCTTCTTAATAAATATGAATCAATTTCATTTATAATTATTTTTATTAAATCTTTGTATATATCTTTAAGTTATTAAAAACTCTTTTTCAATACTTCTAATAATTTTTAACAATGTTTCACAATTTAATATTAACATAATATTCATTGATAATTATGTTTTCCATATTTATATATATATTTTTTATATTTTCGGAAATCTAAATATTTCAAAAATATTATAAGCTATTATATATATTATTATTAATATTAATGTATATTTCTATTGTTTTGCATTGACCTGTTTCGAATTTATGTCACACACATAACCATATTTTCTTATTACGAAGTATACATTGACCCATTTCGAATTTATGTCTCACACATAAGCATAATTTCTTATTACAAAGTATATGCATGTAATTCCAACATATTACGTGATTGGCGCTTTGCTTCAGCCTATTTCTCTGTGTTTACATCGGACGAAATTACATTATTGACCCTCTCGTTCGATGCATATTTCCTCGTTATTTGATTTCCCTGCAATAAGTCTCTGGGCTAGAGGGTATTTAATGTTCTAAAAGTTAGGTTGTATACTGTCGGATCCAAAGTGACGGTATGCAACCTGCTTCAGAACATTAAATGCTTAGATGTTTATGAGTTGCAGGGCTAGAGGGTATTTAATGTTCTAAAAGTTAGGTTGTATACTGTCGAATCCAAAGTGACAGTATGTAACTTGCTTCAGAATATTAAATGCTTAGATGTTTATGAGTTGCAGTCAGAATCAAAGTTATTGTATATAATTTAGGTGAGTAATATTTAGTCTGCTATTCAGTATTGAATGTTTTTATAAGTGGATTATATATTGTTGTTATATTTGAAAGTAATTTAGATTTGATGATCTGTAATTCACTTGCAGCAGCATTCAATGTTGCCTAACAGACTCCATATTCATATTGATTTCCATATAACTCAGGCTGCTTCAGAACATTAAATGCCTGGATGCTTATTAGTCTCAATCAAAACCAAAGTTACAGTATACAATTCAGGTGAACAATCTCTAACCTGCTTCAGAACATTAAATGCCTAGATACTTATTAATAGCAGTTGGAACTAAAGTTACAATATACAACACAAGCTTCTATAAAACATTAAATGCTTAAATGCTTATATAAAGTGAGCAATAACCCGCTTACTGCCTAGCTTAACGATCCGTACAAAGAAAAAGCACCTTGCTTTTGTTAATCAATTGAGCAACAAACACATTTTCATAAGCTAGGACAACTAAATTTAAATGTAGTCGAAGTCCATAGCCATTTATTATAAAGCAGAACCGTTTAAAAGAAATTCGAAAGCACTGTCCATACAAGAAAGGCAGATCCAGAAGAAAAGTGAAACGCCGGGAGGGCATTGAAAAAAATTCTTTGAAGACTTCAAGGTGACGGAACCATTTTAAATTCTTTTTTAATATATTTTTATTAAATAAATATAAATTTATCTTGCATCAAGTGGACTGATGAAGTTTGTGAAATGTAAGCCAGACATATAATTGAGACAATGTGTTCAGTGCAAGTAAATCTGTGAACAACCTTTGGAGTCGGGGATGAAAATTGAATCTTTTTTAGTTTTTTTTTTAAGGGATTCAAACAAGTTTTGTTATAAAAGTAATTTAAAAAATATTTTTCAAAACAAAAAGTGAATTACTTGTCATTTATGAAAGACAATAAATATCATAAAATTTCAAAGTTTAAAAGTCAGATTTTGGATAACTCATCAATGTTATCACTTCCAATGTTTGATTGGTTAATGATCATTGGTTCATCACACAATACTTTCATTTGACTTTTAAAATCTAAAATCATATATATTTTAGTTGGATCTTATATAATCTGTGATACTATATACCCTTCCATAGCATTAGATCCATCACATAGTTCACATCTAAATAAATATCCTACCACCATATTGGTGTATGCACTATTTTATGTGTCATTTAATGAAAGTTTTCCAAAAAAGCTTACACACTTTGTCTTTGTGAACCCCCACTTGAATTCATGTGTGAAGTGTTATGACCATTCTAGATTCTTCTCAATATGGGAATTGTAATTATATTTGGTTTGCATACTTCATGTGCTTGAATCCCACATTCACCATAATCTCATTTGCTTTATTAGCCACAATTATATTTATTTTGTTATCCTCAATAAAAATAGCATACTTGGTTGTCTTGATAAGTAATTTTTTTTAGTTTCATGTGGATCTTGGAAAGCTCCAAATCATAAACATTTTAACCTAAGTAATACACAATAGATACAATTATCTTATATGGTCATGTTCCTATAGGTCTATAATGCAAGTAGGGTCTCCTCGTTGTTTTTTTGGTATTTAGATAAAATTATCATGTTTATTTTTGGTATTTAGATAAAATTATCATGCTTAAACAAAGGCCTCAAGAGGAACTACAATTTCTTATTTTCTAATGAGATAAAGATTGAACATGACCTCATTTCTTATTTTTTAATGAGATAAAGATTGAACATGACCCCATGGTTAAGGGGGATTTAAAATGCATCACATGGATAGGAAGATCACATTCTCTCTTATACTAGTGTTCACAAAAGTACTTGATTTTGTGATTGTGTCTAAGTTTTATATTGTCATTTTTAGCACTTTGAAATTCCTCCAAAAAAAACTTAGCTCATTAGTTATAAAGTTTTAATATTATATATATTTATAACCAATCAAAAGTTATATTTGACATTACAAAGTATGAGTATTATTACTTTTTATTCAAATTTTAACTTATCTATCTAGTTGTTTATTAAATTGGAACATTTTAAATAATTGGAAGCCAAACATTTTATTTAGAAGATTTGTTTTGAAATATGTATCTAGTTAAAAAAATATAACAATTTTTCAACTTTTCATCATGAAAAGGTTATAACTTTCAATTTAAAATTAAAACTAGTCATTCAAATTTAATCACTGTTGTGATGAGATTTATAAGAATAAGCACAATATTGAATAAGATAACATGAGAACAAAGGAGGTAACACCATAAGCGGTCTTACTTCGTCTTTGATAACCGAAGCAAGTTGTCGATGGAACCTAAGGACTTTCCTCTGTATACTACAATGGAAAAGAAATCTTTCATATACAGAGTTTATGCATGCACTCACTTTTCTACTATCATCGGCCTCATATATTATTACATGATGTATATCCCAAGTGAGGATTATTGGCCATGGATTGTGATATTTGTCGCAGAACTAGGCTTCGACCTACAGTTGGATTTTGGAGCAGGCCTTTAGGTGGTAGCCACTTGAGCGAAAAGTCTTCCCAAAAAGACTTTCTCAGAGGTAATAATTTGTTCATCTATTTTCCATTACAACCACAATTAAATATGATTTTGTACAACGTGTTCATGGATATGTTGAAAGAATATTGATTAATATGCRTAAATGGACATGTTTGAGAGAGATTTACCACCTATTGATATATTTATATGCACCGTTGATCCTATCAAAGAGACTCCACTGATTTTTATAAACACAGTATTGTCCGTTCTGGCTCTAGATTATCCCGTGGGAAAATTGTCATGTTATGCTTCTGATGATGGAGAATCCCCACTTACATTTTATGCTCTCTTGAAAGCTTCACGTTTTGCAAAGATTTGGCTTCCATTTTGTGATAACTATTCCATTCAAGACATATGTCCATAGGCTTACTTCTCAAATGGTGATACTATTGAAAATAAGAATTTTCCCTTCACGAGAGACTGTAAGTTGTAAATGTAAGGTGGTAGCATTATATATTGACGAAAGCCCACCACCAAACTTATTACTTCTAGTTTTTGACTTACTTCACTTCCTGTAGCAGGTTTAAACAACATTTTTTTTTCATCTTCTATCAGAAAATGTATTTGGAATTGAAAAATTAAATCAACACCATTGTGGAGATTGGCAGTGTTCCAACTGAGAAACAAAAAGAACACAAAGGATTCAAGGACTAGGTCTCTCGAAGCACTAGGCGATATCATCGAGTATAGTTTAGGTCACCAGTCTTATGGGTCTTTCAAATCATATCTACTTATACTGTGCTAATAACACATTTCTAGTTGAGATCACCTCTCTTAGACCATATTCAAATTCTACTTATATATTTGTCGATTGTGTCTTCTTTTCTATGAATCTTTTGATTGTAAGTGCATATTTTACTGTATAAGGGAGAGAACAGGGACATTCAAGGAAATGATATGTCTGGTTTTATATATGTCTCACATGAGAAGCGACCAGGAATTCCCACCATTACAAGGCCGGTGCTTTTAATGTTCTGGTAACATTTTGTTAAAGGGTGGCAACGAATTTTCAAGATTAGGATTTTAGATCCTATAATTCAATATTTGTTGTAACTAATGAGATTAAGTTAGATTTGGATAGTATTGTATTAAATAAATCAGTTTCATGTGTATATTAATATAAATTTTTGTATGTCCGTAGAAGCTGAAATTAATATTAATATTAATATAATAGAGATGTATGAGTGAAATTGTTGTAAATATCCTTAATCTGAATAATAAGAAAACTGATGCCTTCACTTGAATAATAAGAAAACTGATGCCTTCACTTGGTGGACGTAGCCCAAATCTTAGGTAAACCACGTAAATCCTCATGTCAAATGTTTGAATTGATTTATGTATTAATCTGCTGCATATTAGTTCGTTAATGATGACTGAAAGCTAACAAGTGGTATCAAAAGTACGTTTGGCGATTCGTGAGGCCATCAAAGGAGGAGCGTGCAACAGTGCCCAACAGTGGAGGAGGAGCGTGGAAAATCCGCGTGGGTCGCTTGATAGTAGGAGCGCTTATTTTTTGCATCGGCTTTGGGGTTCCTGCTGGAGGGGAGCGTTGATAAGTCTAGACTTAAGAAATTCACGAATTTCCAAAACAACGCCCGTCTATTTGTTTTTGTTTGTGTAGAGTATTGATATCCCTTCAAGGAAACACTCGCATGTTTTTTTATGGAGTGAAAAAAGTAAAGGTATGTTTTTTTATGGTGTGAAAAAATTTAAGGTATGAAGTTTTTTATAAAACAAAAGGGTGGAAGATGCTTAAAAAGATGAACCATGTATTGTATGTATATTATATTAAATATTGTATGTAAAAGGTGGAGGAATTAAAAAGTGAATTTTAATTATCTTGGAATTAAAAAGTGAATTTTAATTATCTTAAAGGGTGAATATTTTTTAATAAAAGGTGAGGTTAGTAAAAGGTTTTTTATTAAACTTTTTATTAAATCTTTTGGAGTTTATACCATTATTCTTCCACATTTTAAATGGATTGGTTATTATAAGCAGTGGTTTTTTGGAATTTTTTCCTCTGCTAATGGTGAGAAGTTCAATGGAAAGAACAATTTCGAGATCTGGAAGGTTAAGATGAACGATCTGCTCATGCAACAAGGCGTGGTGAAGACACTTTTGGGAAAAACAAAGCAACCTGCAACCACAACAGATGAAGACTGGGATGAGATCGATGTGAGAGCATTGAGTGCCATACGCCTGTGTTTGGCCGATGATGTTTTATTCAACATTGTCTCGGAGAAGACAACAGTCGGTTTGTGGACGAAGATGGAAAGCTTGTATATGACGAAATCATTGACGAACAAGATCTTCCTGAAAAGACAATTGTATAGTTTTCACATGAAAAAAGGTACAAAAATAACTCATCATTTAAATACTTTTAATACTCGTTTAGTCGAGTTGACTAGCATGGGAGTGAAATTTGAATCTGAAGATAAGGCAATTACATTATTGTGTTATTTTTCCGTGTCATGGGATCAGTTTGTTATCTATATTACTTTCATCACAACAAAAAGTATTGAGTTTGATGTTATTGTTGGAGCACTATTGTTTGAGGAAACAAGGAAGAAGACCAATTCAGAAACCTCTACATCTGAGGCGATGATGTTCAGAGGAAAAAGTCAGAGAGATTTCTCTCGATCAAAGTCGAAGGGAAGAAAGAGCAATCTTAAGTGTCGTTTTTTTGGAAAATAGGGACACCTGAAGAAAGACTGTTGGATGTGACAAAAAGCCTCCAAAGAAGACCCTCCAAAAGAAATGAAGGAAGCGAATGCAACCGAAACAGGTTCAGCAACAAGTTCAGGTATGACTGATGAAGTTTTATCAATTAGTATTGGTTCACGTCATGATCAACAATGGTTATTAGATTCTGGTGCTTCAAATCACATGTGTCTTCATAGACACTAGTTTGTTCCTTACCAGTCTATAGATGATGGAATAGTTTACATGGGAAATGATATCTCGTGTAAAGTTGTGGGAATTGGTAGCATTCAAATTAAAATGTTTGATGGATCTGTTAAGATACTAACCCATGTGAGACATGTCCCTGAGCTAAGGAAGAACCTAATTTCTTTGGGAGTACTAGATACTGGAGGATATAAGAGTATTGTTCAAGGTGGAGTTATGAGGGTTTACAAAGGAATCCTTCTCAGTATGAAAGCGAAGAAGGTTGGTAACCTATTTCTGTTAGAAGGAATAACTGGTTAGATCATGCGACAATGGTATCTAAGAACGACAGTGATTCTGTTCGACTGTGGCATCAACGATTGGGCCATATGAGTGAAAGAGGATTAAAGGTATTATCTAATCGCAAGTTACTTCCTAGTCTAAAGTCTTTAAAGTTAGATTTATGCAAACACTATATTTATGGAAAACAATATAGGTAGAAATTTAAAACCGGAAGACACATGAGTGAAGGAATCCTTGACTATATCCATTATGATGTTTGGGGAACATCCCCTACTATTTCATATGGAGGATCATCATATTTTGTAACTTTTATAGATGATTTCTCTAGGAAGGTGTGGATCTATATGTTAAGGAGTAAAGCTGATGTATTTACAGTTTTCAAGCAGTTTAGAGCTCTAGTGGAAAAGAGCATTGGTAGGTCCATTAAATTTTTAAGAACTGATAATGGTGGTGAATTTACGTCAATGGAATTTGAGAACTATTGCAAGAATTTTGGGATTGATAGACATAAAATGACTACTTATACTCCTCAACAAAATGGATTTGTTGAACGCATGAACATGACTCTTCTAGAGAGAGAAAGGAGTATGCTTAGTAACGCTAATTTGCAACAGGAATTATGGGAAGAAGAAGTAACTACAACTTGTTATCTGGTGAATCGATCACCATCAACAACAATACAATGAAATATTCCTGAAGAGGTATAGAAAGGTCACCCTTGTAATTATTCTAATCTTAAAGTTTTTGGTTGTGAAGCCTATGCTCTAATTCCGAAACATCAACGTTCTAAACTAGATCCAAAATAAATAATAAAACTTATCTTTGTTGTATATGGTGATGGTATTAAGGGGTACAAGTTGTGGGATCCTACTGCCCACAATATCACCATTAACAAAGATGTAATATTTGATGAATCATCTCTCATCAAATCAGATGTAGATGTTCAAATGAAACAAGAAGAAGTACCTAAGTATCAATAGATTCAATTTGAAACCAGTTCAAATACAGATGAAAGTGAACATGAACAAGTTTCAGAAGATGTTCATGAAAAGTTTCCTATAGAAGAAGACACGTTTGATGATAACAATCAATAGAATGTGGATGAGCCACAAATTTCCCTAAGGAGGACTACGTGGGTCAGAAATCCTCTAAGAATGTATGATGATTTTGTTTCATCGGTTTCTTTAAGTATTAATGAATATGAACCTTCATGCTATCAAGAATCTGTGAAGGGTTCTAACAGTGATAAATGGAAAGAAGCAATGAAGGATGAAACAAAGGCATTAGAGAGGAATGCCACATGGGACCTGGTAGAAATTCCAAGAGACAAAAAAACTGTAGGTTACAAGTGGGTCTACAAGCTGAAGAAGGGTGTTGATGATAAGGTAGAAAGGTACAAATCAAGGTTGATTGCGAAAGGATATTCTCAGAAAGAAGGTATTGAATTTCATGAGATTTTTTCACCAGTTGTTAGGTCTGTTTCAATTTGAATTGTGTTAGCATTAGTTGCATTACTTGATTTGGATTTGGAGCAGCTAGATGTTAAAACTGCCTTCTTACATGGATATTTGGATGAGGAAATTTACATGGAACAACCTGAAGGGTTCGTTCAGAATCGTAGCAAGAAACTTGTTTGCAGTCTCAAGAAATCATTGTATGGTCTGAAGAAGTCGCCCAGACAATGGTACAATAAATTTGACTCTTTCATGGTGAGCCATAATTATACGAGTGAGTGTGATCATTGTGTCTACTTTAAGAAATTGGATAATGGCTAATTCATTATCTTAGTATTGTATGTTGACGAGATGATTTTAGCAAGCAAAATTATAACTGAGATCAATAGGTTAAAGGCTCAGATGGCTAGGACATTCGATATGAAAGATCTAGGAGAAGCAAGGCAGATTTTGGGCATGGAGATATTCATAGACAAGAGGAATGGTAAGCTTTGGTTGTCACAACAGAAGTATGTTGAGAAGATACTTTTGAGGTTTGGTATGAACGATGTGAAACCAGTTTCAGTCCCTTTGGCTTCCCATTTTAAGCTTTCTTCAAGTTTATGTCCTAGTAAAAAAGAAGAAAATGAATATATGTCTTGAATACCATATGTTAATGTAGTAGGAAGTCTAATGTATGCGATGGTTAGTACAAGGCCAAACATTTCACATGTAGTTGGGGTTGTCAGTAGGTATATGGAAAATCTAGGTAAAGAGCACTGGGAAACAGTGAAATGGGTGATTCGGTATTTGAGAGGCACAAGTGATTACTGTATCACTTATAACAGTGGTTGTGAATTAGTCTTTGGATATGTTGATTATGATTTTGCAGGTGATTTGGACAAGAAAAGGTCGACTTCAAGGTATGTATTTACTCTTGCAAGTGGATCTATTAGTTGGATGTCAAAGCTATATAACATTGTTGTTTTATCCACTACAGAAGCAAAATACGTAGCTACTTCACATGCTTGCAAAGAGGTAGTTTGGTTGAAAGGTTTGTTTGGTGAGTTTGGAAGGATGCAGGACAAAGTAAATTTACTTTGTGATAGTCAAAGTGCTATTCACTTGGCTAAGAATCCATCCTACAACAGTAAAAACAAAATGATATACCTATCAAGTACCATTTTGTAAGATAGGTCATCAATCAACGTGGAGTCTCTCTTGAGAAAGTGCATACAAAAGAGAACTGCGCATACATGTTCACAAAACCTGTACTGTTAGAGAAGCTTGTAACATCCCGCTCTGGCGCACTAAGAAAACTTATTCTTTGAGGACACTTGCTCGCAGGTGATATCGACTATTATGATATTAAAACATTTGTCCTTGATTATGATGTGTTATGGTAGATGACATGATGTTTTGTTGCTTTGACATAGATAGGTTCTATTGACTCGGTTTTACTGAGTGTGCAGGGTTTTGGACCTTGAGGATGCAGAGGCATCGACGAAACCCCTTGGACTCCGGATCGAGTCAGAGAGTGTGCTATTGGGGTTTGATGGTTTTACTGTGATTTTAGTATGTTTGATTAGATGATATGATGTGGACATGTCTGACATGATTGTTTATGATGCAGGCTGACGATAGCTTTTCGACCAGACTCACATATGGAGTAAAGGGGCGACACACACGACTACCAGAGAGGTTGAGGGAGAGGTGTGGACAGCAGCCCTACCACAGCCTACTAGCACTCCCGCCGTGGCTCGAACTGTAGGTTAACGATTACCTAATTCGAGAGGACCCACGAGGGAAGACTGCGACAGTCGCTCACGATGATTCTAAGGGGCATGCAATAAGGCGGGGGCCTTATTCCTTAGAAGCCCTTAGTCTCCCACAAGTTCATCTGGTGGAGTGTTGACTCCAGGGGTTATTGATGTCTACCAATCAGTCAAGGAGCGAATGGCACCCTTGGAGCACGTGGTGCATCCTGAAGGGCACGTCGCGCAAAAGAAACAAAAGAAGCGAGTGGCACCCTTAGAGCACGTGGTGCATCCTGAAGGGCACGTCGCGCAAAATAAACAAATGAGGCAAGTGGCACCCTTGGAGCACGTGGTGCGTCTTGAAGGGCACGTCGTGTGGATGATGATGAAGTAACAAACCTAGATGGCCCTAAGACATTTAACACCTTAAGATATTCTTAAACAACTTCCCTAATTAAATTTTTCCCAGTTCAGAATCTAAGTCCTAAGTCTAAAACTTCTTTAGGGGTAAAATTTTGTCTAACCTTAAAAAA
>JASDQU010196574.1:7157-17808 GCA_032191745.1 Picea mariana | reverse complement strand
GGGCCCATGTCTCAGGCATCCTTGAGTGGTCATGAGTGCCATCTCACATTCATTGATGACTACTAAAGGAAGAACTGGATCTATTTCCTGAATACCAAGAGTGGGGTCTTCAAGAGGTTCCAAGAGTTAATATCTCTTGTGGAGAACCATACAAGAAAGAGGATCAAGGTCTTGCAGTTAGATAATGGAGGTGAGTATTTCCTCCAGTCAATTTGTAGACTTCTATTCCCATGATGGGATCATAAGACAGATGACCATGCCTTAAAACCCCCAACAGAACGAGGTTTCCAAGAGGAAGAATAGGGCGATCATAGGTGCAACGAGATCTATGCTGCATGATCAAAGTTCACCTATTTACCTATGGGAAGAGATGAGTGCTACTGTAGTTTACCTGCAAAACATGAGTCCCCAAAATATTTTGGTGAAGATGACTCCTAAGGAGACCTTCACTGGTAGGAGGCTTGATGTCGAGAACATCAGGATTTTTGGGTGCTTGACCTATTCTCATGTCCCCTCAGAGAAGAGGACAAAGCTAGATCCCACAACCTAACAAGGCATTCTAGTTGAATACTCAGAGGTCTCCAAATCCTACTGGATTTACATTCCATCATTGCGGAGAGTCGTGGTGAGTAGAGATGTCATATTTGAGGAGGGTAGGGATTTTCAGAGATCTCTCGAGTCGAGAGTCAGTGTTGAGGATGATGCAAAAGAACAGATTAATGTCTCAGAGGGAGCACAACCTCATGTTTATGGTATGCCAGTTTCAGGGGTGAAAGGGTCACCTTGCACAAATTCAGGTTCACAGTCACAGGGAGTTCAGGAAGAGGGGGTAGAGACTTTGGGATCTCAGAGTGTTGAGACTAGACCCGAGGCATATACTCTTGGGTAGGGAGATCTTACTTCTCCTTTGACTACTTCAGGGAAGAGGAAAATGAGATGGTTTCAGGAGACCTTGAAGGAAGCCAAAGAGAACGTAGGAGAGCCCAAGAGATAGTTTAGAGAGATCAAACCTCCAGTGAGGCTTGGATCCTATTTGGCTATGGTGACAAGTATCTCAGATACTAATCCATAGACATTTTCACAGGAAGTTGACCAACATATTTGGCAAGAGGCCATGCTGGAGGAGTACAACTCCATTATGCGCAATAATGTTTGGGAGGTGGTTTTGAGGCCAATGGGGAATTCAATTGTGACTTCCAGGTGGTTGTACAAAACCAAGTATGTTGCATATGGTAGCATAAAGAAACACAAGGCTTGATTTGTGGTGTGAGGATTCTCTCAGATAGAGGGAGTCGATTATGATGAGACATTCGCACTAGTTGCGAGATACACCTTGATCAGGAGTATTATTTCCATAGTGGCGAAGATGGGTTAGAGGATACCTTAGATGGATGTAAAGACCCACATTTATAAATGGATTTATAGAGGAGGAGGTGTACATTGAGAAACCACATGGGTTCAAGGTGAGTGAGAGGGAGTCTCACGTGTGCATTTTGAGAAAGGCACTATATGGTCTGAAGCAAGCTCCCAGAGCTTGGTATTCACGTATTGACACATACATGCTTCAAATGGGTTTTGAGAAGAGCGATGTTGATCCTAACCTTTGTTTCATAATTAAAGGTGAGGACATGCTCATTCTCATTCTGTATGTGGATGACTTGTTCATCACAGACATAGAGGATCTCATAGCTGAGTGCAAGCTGAGAATTGCATCAGAGTTTGAGATGAGTGACATCGGGTTGATGCACTATTTTCTAGGTATGGAGGTATGGAAGGAGGAGGGTCATATATTTCTCAAGCAGAGGAAGTATGTTGTAGATATTCTGAGCAGATTTTAGATGGAGGACTACAAACCTATGTCAACACCCATGGTCGCCAACTGGAAGAATCTTAGTGCTTCATATTCCTAGTTGGTGGATGCTGCAGTTTATATACAGTTGATCGGTTCACTTATGTATCTGTTCAACACTAGACTAAATATTTGTTTTTCCGTGAACACTCTCATCCAACATATGGTAGAGATGAGGAGTGTTCACTGGATTGGGGAAAAAATTTGTTGAGGTACATTGTTGGGTTAGTTGAATATATCTTGGACTATATCAGAGGTGATGGAGTCAGTCTAGTTGGATACACAGACTCATACTGGGTAGGATGTGCTACTGATAGGAAGAGCACCTCAAGGTGTTGTTTTGGTTTGGGGTCAGGAATTGTTTCCTGGTTCAGCAGGAAACAAAAGTTAGTTGCTTTGAGTTTTGCCAAGGAAAAGTACATGGTGGCCAATCAGGCCAGTTGCGAGGCCATTTGGATTCATAATATGGTGGTAATAATATTTGGTTAGGAGTTTCCTCCAACCGTCATACACTACGATAATCAGAGTTGTATCAAACTCTTTGAGAATCCAGTTTTCCATGACCGGTCGAAGCATATTGAGATCAGATGTCACTTCATCATAGATTGGGTTCAGAGAGGGGCAGTACAATTACAATATATACCTACTGACGATCATTTTGCAGACATTCTCACCAAGGCCCTGCCAAGGGGAAAATATGTCTACTTCAGAGACAAGATGGGCATGGTGAGAAACAATTTCCTCGGTAAGAGGGAGTGTTGAGATTTGTGTACCTTGGGAAGTGCTCCCCTTGTGTTTGTGATCCACTAAACACAAGTGGGAAATTCTATGTATTATGTACCTTGTACTTTATGTCTAATTTCACTTTGATTTATGAGATTTAAGTCAAAAGTGAAATTTGGTCATTTTAGCCTAAAATGACTATTAATTCACTTTGTGGGTGAATTAGGAGACATAAAGTGAACTTAGGGAACTTAACCCAAAGTGAGTTTGTGAGTGAGATTATTATGGGATGATCTCAACCTTTGATTAGATATGGGATGGGATGATCTCATCCATCCATCATTTAGGTTTCCTTATGGAGGATCAAGAGGGGCGCATAGGGAAAAGAGAGTGTCATTCACACTTATGTTCACTTGGAAAGTTTGAGAGAGAGCATTAAGGTGAGTATGGAGACTATGGATGATGCAATATTGGGTGCCTCCTTTCATGGAGGACTCATGGAGGCTTAGGCCCTCTTTTATTTATGGTTGTGTTTCTTGCTTGGAGAAGGGCACACTCTAGGAGGACGACGCATGTATAGCAGGGATGTGTTTCAGTGGTCAGATTTATTTGAGGACAGTTTTAGTGGAGAGGTAGTAGAAAGAAACTTGTTTTTATGCAAGGGTTTCTTCATGAGAGCTTCAGGGAGCAAGGGTGCTTCACTTCAGTGGTTTGGACAACATTTGAGGAGGGTGCACCATACTTGGGCACATCTTTCATCTTGGACTGGTATTTCATCTTGAGAGAAGTTGATATTGTATTAAGTTCATTTGTTTCATGTACTTGTTGTATTCCACCTTCTTTACTCCACATATATAGACTTATNAGGGGGGGGGGGGGGGTTATCCAGGGTCATGTTGACCAAAAATAATTGTGTTCATTTTTATGCATTATAGAGCTTAGAACATCATTATTTCAGTAGTAAACATATAGAGGTGTGTTACATATTTTATGGTATGAATGTGCTAACCTGTTGGTGACTAAAACTACATTCTAGATCACCTAAAATCCTATGTAACCGTAACTAAAACAAAAAATGAAGTTCCTGATCTATTTGCTGATTTAAAACAACAACAAACAAGTGTGTGACAATAGAAACTTAGAGCCATATTGAGGTCAAAGATAGACCTAGATGGAAGCCTGTTAGGACCTCAAAAAATATTCACTTTCAATGGTGAGTACAGGAAAGGAGAAGAGGCAGAGTCCTGGATGTTGGAAATGAAGAAATATTTCTAGCTGTATGATTACCCATCCCGAGTAGAAGCCAGAATTTCCACCTACCACTTTTAAGAAAAGGAAGCCATGTCGCGGGATCAACTTAAGAAAGCCAAGAACCTCAATGAGAAGAGGATCTCATGGAGGTAGTTCAAATGATATTTCCAAGAGAAATATTTGTTCGAGAATTACTGTGAGAGAAAGATGAAAGAGTTCTTTGAACTCAAGTTTGAAGCCATGACAATGGAGGAATATGAGAAGTGGTTCTTTGAATTGTTGAAGTATGTTGACTTCATCAAGGATGAGAAGGTTAAAATCCAAAGGTTTCTAAGTTGGTTAACCTCCTTCTATAGTGACAAGATATAATATGATGATCCCAAGACCTTGGAGGAAACCATAAGGAGAGTAAGACACCTTTATGAGCAAAGCAAAGGAATGTCAATTTTCCAAAAATCTTGGGATTAAAAGATGAAAGGGGAAAATGATCAAAGGCAGAAAGGTTTTAAGACACTCTTTTTCAGAAATAACTCCCAAGCAAATCAACAAGGTCAAGCAACCCAAAATGAGAAAAATAATGTATATTCATTTGGGAAAAGGCCAAGGTAGAAGCCTGTTCAATGTTGGGGATGTGAGGGAAATCACTTATATAAGGACTGCCCTCACAAAGGAGAAATAATTAGGATTTTCCACAACATTAAGGAGGATGAAACAATGAAAGACATGGGAGGAATCATGCCAAGGATTTATGTAGCCATGGACAACAAGCAGGTAGAGTATCAATCCCCCATGATCGAAGTGGAAGGTAAGATTGATAACCATCCCATAACAATTTTAATTGATTCTTGAGCTAGCCATAGTTACATAAATGCTAACATTGTTGAAATATTTTAGTTACAAATAAGTAAGCATAAGAAATCTTGGTTAGTTCAGCTAGCCACGGGGGATAAGATGAAAATCAATGAGTTGGTTAAAGATTTCCCGATAGACAAGAATCGACTTAGCACAAAGGTATATGTAAACATCATACCGTTGGGTTCATATGACTATATAATTGGCATGGATCGGTTGGAAAAAAATCATGCTATCCTAGATTGTTACAACAAGACAATAACATGTCTTGATGAGGAAGGGAAACAAGGCAAGATTCAAGGCATTCCAAGAGTTGCAGCTGTTAGAGAGATTTCAACTATGTAGTTGAAGAAGATCTTCAAGAAGGGATTTAAGATGTTTGCAGCCCATATGGAGGAGGCAACAAAGACCATCTGGTCTTGAGGGATTTTGAAGATGTTTTTAGAGAAATCCCAAGATTGCCACCAAAGAGAGACATTGATTTCTCTATTGATTTGGTTCCAAGAGCTTCCCCAGTGTCTAAGACACCTTATAGAATGGGAACACTAGAAATAAAAGAGTTATAGATGCATATTGAAGAACTTTTGAAGAAGGGGTAGAGACGCCCAAGTGTGTTGCCTTGGGGAGCCCTGGTTCTTTTTGTGAAGAAGAAGGATGGAACCTTAAGGTTGTGTATTGATTTCAAGTAGCTTAATAATGTTACCATAAAGAATAAGTATCCTTTGACCATAATTGATGATTTGTTTGACCAACTTAAAGGTGCAATAATCTTTTCAAATATTGACTTGAGATCAGGCTATCATCAAGTAAGGATAAAGGAAGAAGACATCATCAAGAAAACATTTAGAACAAGATATGGACATTATGAATTCATGGTAGTTCCATTTGGACTATCAAATTCCCCAACAATCTTTATGTGTTTGATGAATGGAGTGTTCAGGGAATACTTGGACAAGTTTTTAATTGTGTTCCTAGATGATATCCCTGTCTACTCTAAATCAGAAGAGGAACATGAGAAACATTTAATAATGGTGTTGCAAGTTTTAAGAGAGCATAAATTGTATGCTAAGCTAAGAAAGTGCATCTTTTATCAAAATAAGATTCACTGCTTGGGGCATACAATATCAAAAACATGGATATGAGTTGATCCTGAGAAGATAAAGGCCATTAGAGGATGGCCAATGCCAAATAATGTCACAGAGTTTATATAATTCATGGGTCTTTCCAGTTATTACTGAAGATTCATAAAAGGTTTTTCAAAAATTGCAAGTCCAATCACTTCTTTGCAAAAGAAGGGAGTGAAGTTCAAATGTAATTCCAGGTGTGAAGAGAGTTTTCAACATTTGAAGGGAATATCGATAAGTGCACCAATATTGAAGATTGCAGATCCAAATGAATATTTTGTTATGTGCACTTATGCATGCAAGGAAGGACTTGGTGGAGTTCTTAGTCAAAGGGACCATGTGGTATGCTGTAAGTCTAGAAAATTAAAAGAGCATAAGAGGAATTATGCTACACATAACTTGGAGTTAGCAGTGATTGTACATGCATTGAAAATGTGGAGGCATTACCTTATGGATAAGAAGTTTGAGCTAAGGACAAGCCACTATGGCTTGAAGCATTTGTTTGGAAAACCAACACTAAATTATAGAAAAACTAGATGGATGGAATTTCTGAGTGAATATGACTTCGTAATTAAGCATATAAAGGGAAATAAAAATCAAGTGGTTGATGCACTTAGTAGGAGAGCTCATAAAGTGCATATTGTAGCCATTAGCATGTACAAGACAAATTTGAAAGACAAAATTGTTGCAACAACAAATTCAGATCAGAATTATTTAAAAATAAAAGAAGCATTACAACAAGGTAATTTTCATAAAAAATTTAATTATTATGAGTTGAAAGAAGATGGAATTATCATATACAAAGGACCAGGTGTATGTGCCAAATTTTGGGGAGCTAAAAAATGCAGTGTTGAAGGAGATGCATAATATGCCATATGTCGGCCACCCAGGACATCAGAAGACAATTGCAATAGTAAGAATCCAATACTTTTGGCCGAGAATGAAGAGAGAAGTGGCTAATTAAATAGCCCAATGTCTAGAATTCCAAAAGATAAAGACAAAACATAGACACCCACCAAGTTTGCTACAGACATTTCCCATTCTAGAATGGAAGTGGGAAGTAGTTACAATTGATTTTATTATAAGATTCCTAGAACAATGAAGCAACATGATTCCATCATGGTTGTGGTGGATAAATTGACTAAAGCAACACATTTTATTCCCGTAAATACTACACACGAGACAACAAATATTGCAGATATCTACATGAATGAAGTTGCTAGGCTATATGGAGTGCCTAAAGAAATAGTTTCAGATACAGATCCAAAGTTTACTTCTAATTTTTGGAAAGATTTTTTCAATATATTTGGAACAAATTTAAACCTTAGTACAACATATCATCCAGATTCGGATGGGAAAACATAAAGGACTAACAAGATAATTGAGGACATTCTTAGAATGTATGTGATGGATCATCCATCAAAGTGGGAAGATTATATCCATTTAATTGAATTTGCCTACAATAATGGGTATTAGGCTTCATTGAAAATGAGTTCGTTTGAAGCATTGTATGGTAGAAAATGTAACACGCCAGTGAGTTGGGATAATCCAATAGACAGAGCAGTTGTTGGGATAGAATTGTAAAAAAAAATGGAAGAGTAGATGGAAAAGATAAAGTAGAATTTAAAGGCTTCCCAGGATAGGCAGAAAAGTTATGTAGACATGAACAAAGTTTTCATAGATTTAAAAGTGGGAGAACATGTGTTTTTGAAAGTGAAGGAAAATAGAAGTTTGATAAGATTAGGAAGTTGCCCGAAGTTGGCAGCAAGATATTGTGGGCATTTTGAAATACTAGAAAAGATAGGGCAAGTTGCATACATGTTATATTTTACTGCATCCATGAGAGTGCATAATGTATTTCATGTGTCATTTTTAAATAAATATATGCCTAATCCTAACCACACAATTTATTATAATGTGATCCAGGTGGAGCATGAAGTGGATTTCCAGGTGGAATTAGTATGCATCTTGGACTGGAAAGTCAAATTTCTTAGGAACAAATCCATAGGGATGGTAAAGGTTTAATGGAACTGCTACGGTCTTGAATATGCTACATGGGAGCATGAATAAAACATGCAGGAAAAATACCCATAAATTTTTTATAGTTTTGAAGAAAACATAATGCAAGACTCCATTTTGAGTAGCTAAAATTCTGGAACCATATCTCAGAGTCCTAGCCAATTACGTTGGGGACCTTGATAAAAGAATGGATCATTCCTTGGGTTAAACTTGATAAATGAATGGTACATCCCTTGGGTTATCTCTGATAAACGAATGGTGCATTCCTTGGGTTGATAAGTTGAGAGGAACATGAGATTATGGTTGGAGCTGTTGCTGGAGTTGTTAAATTGCAGAATTTTATTTCTAAGTATTGCAACGTAAATTTTCATATATGTATATCATCATAGAGTGCACCGAGGATGATGCACAATTGTAGGGGAGGGGGATGTAACATCCCCACTATAATCCCCAGTTTAATTAATGCTTATGTAGATATAATATGTGGCTACGACCAAGCGATGTAATATGCAAATTGTTTTTCCTTGTTTTATTAATAAAATGTGATGTCATCTACTAAGGGGACATGGACAAGAGATGAGGTCTGAATTAATCCATAAGAGGGGGGGAGTGTCTAGGATAATGGACAAGAGGGGTCCAAGGGGAAAATACCCATGTATATGGATTCAACCCATTTTCCTAAATTTTCTATTTGTATATGAACCTTCCCATTTCTGATTGAGTGTTCCCAAAGCCAATCATTAAATACATGTAAGAGGGTAGGTGTGAGTGGTCACATCCCAAAGTTATTGGGCACATGGGGGTTGAGTACAATCATCTTGGGGAAGAGTGTGATTCAAGAAAGGAAATCCAAAGAGAGGAAATTCATATGGGTTGGGACACCAAGTTTTAGGTAGTTAAGTTTGTGCATGCAAAAAAAAGGGAGAGAAAGAAGCAGAGCTTGAAGCTGATGTAACCATGGAGGGAGAATTCTAGAGAAAGATGGAGTGTAATTGGAGAAATTTGGAGCTGGAAAACTGAAGAGACAAGTTTTCAGGCCTGAAGAATGAACTCATGTGTGAGTTGCACTAAAACAACAAGTGTTTGCTGTTGGTTTGCTGATAGTTTTTCTAACAACAAGTTTCCTTGGGTTACCAGCTAAGAGATTCCTAGCTACCTGTGCCGGAGAGACCCTGATAAACAAATTGCATATTCCTTGGGTTAATCTTGATAAATGGATGACACATCCCTTGGATTATCCTTGATAAACAAATGGTACATTCCTTGGGTTGGACAGGTCAAGAGGAAGACAGCTGGTGAAAAATCGGGATAACTGTAGGAGAATATCAGTTGGGTTGAGAGTTTTATGAGATGTGAGTGGACTGTGAGAGACCACCCTCTTTTGTGGATTTTTGGCCTCATCTCGGGGGTGAATGACTGTTGATATTTGGAACAATCAGTATATGGTTTGGTGGAATTCCCGTCCCAAGCAGTTGGTTGCACAACTGTTGTGAAAAGATAAGTGTTTTATCTTGTTGTTGTGCTAAATTATGTGTTTAATTGTTATGCATGAACTATGTGTATTTGGAAGTGATTTATATGCCGTTGTAATGAGTTGTTTCACTGCACTTTATGTTGATTATTAACATGTTGTAGATTCTTCTATTTTGTGGTTATAGACAATAGCTAAATCTGCTTTAATTGGTAGCTGAAAGCTATAGAAAATGAGTTAACTATAAATGAAATAAATTAGTTAGAATAAATTTCATTTTTATGTATATTTTGCATCGTAATGTCCCTTGATTGGGCTAGGGGACGTTACACTGGGCTCATTCTAGGATGTTTAAACTTGCTTATTTTCTTGGGAGTTGTTCTTGAAAAAGGGTGGATTAAAACCCTTTTTCTCCTTCTTAACCTTCATCTTGTCATTCCATGCTTTTGGAAGACTGGCCTCCCTCTACTTTGCTCATAAAGGTGTTTTTCTCTTCTTATAGCCTCCTCCAAAGTCTTTGGGTTATCATAATGTATCTTTTCACCGTAGAAGGAAGGTAATCCACTAAAAAATATTTGTATTTTGACTTTCTCATCCTTTGTGAATCCAACATACTTCAATAGATCAAAGAACTTCTTCTCACATTCATCCATTGTCATGCTTCCCATAATCCTTTCATAGTAATGCTTAGAAAAATATTTCTCTTCGAAATATCCTTTGAACTTCCTCCATGAGTATTTCTTCTCATCAAGGTGCTTGGCTTGCTTAAGTTGATCCCACCACATGGATGACTTTCCTTACAGGTGGCAGGTTGCAATTCTAGTTTCTACCCTTAAGAGGTAATCATGCATTTGGAAATATTTCTTCATTTCCAATAGTAATTCTTCTCTTTAAAAGTTGGTGGCTTGATTTTCATGAGTTCACCTTGTAAAATATTTGACTCATGTCTTCTCCTCTTCCTCTTGACAAGAGACACACTTGGAATGCTCCCTAGACCTGAACATGCATGAGCTCTTCTAGTTTATTTCTCTAGAGAGTGATGATGCCTTCTCACACTCCTTGATTTCCTATCATCCTTGTGATCATCTCTTCTACCATGGGATCTGGATGATGCCACTTGTCTAGCACTAGCTACTTGATTTGTGCCAGAGTATTTATTGTCTTTCATCCTCAACATATTCAGACTTTGAATGATCTCTTACTGATATTTCATCATCCTTTCATTATCCAACCTATAGGTTTTCACTTCCCTCTATATGATTCTCATAGTTTCATCTAGCTCCATAGGCTCCACCTTTCTTCTTCTTCCATTGAACTTAGTCTCAACATTTACCATGTTGACATGTAACTCTCTAATGTCCT
>JASDQU010196570.1:0-19581 GCA_032191745.1 Picea mariana | reverse complement strand
CTTGTACTTGAACATTTAAGTGGGGTAAAAGGAGGTTGCCCCCTCGAAGAGGCTTATGATCTGAAATTATCTCTTTTTCAAGGTGTTGAGTACTTTTCCTGAGGTTTTTCTAGGCTATATTTATGTTTGGTTCTTAACATATACATACTCATTCTTGTGGGAATTTTATAAATACTCATTCTTGTGAGAACGTGATTTCATTCATTTTTTCTTCTTTGTCTGTTCCCATTACATTGGTGTAGGCTTTTCTGCATTTTTACTGTGCTGTAAAAAGGATTGCCAATGATGTGTCAGCCTCCCCAGAAATTTGCTAACTGCCATAGATTTGCATGGTGATAACTGTTAAATATTGATCAAATTTCCATGAATAGGACTTTGTATGGCACATGACATTAATTCAAAAGTGTACATGCCTAGTTAAATATCTTCCCTTTGGTATCCTTACTTTGACCACATTTAATGTTGAGCCATAAAAATAGGCAATGGATTGTTAGTTTTCAACTTTAGAATATTTGATTAATTATTCCCTATGATATCAAAGTGGCATGTTCTTTTGCCCAACTTAGGTTGAATCTCTAAGAGTGATTTTGATGTAGTTTGTTTATTTTTCTTTCGATATTTATGGGTCTTATATTATTTGGTTTCCTAGAAAGTAAGCCTTGCAATTTGACATTTAGTTTGTTGACTATATGAAGCCTTGCAATTTGACATTTAGTTTGTTGACTATATGAAGCCTTGCAATTTGACATTTTCCCATCTCTCACACTTTTATTCATTTAGGGATCAGAAAGATCTTATCGGGGAGGCTTCATGTAGGATATGCCAGGAGAGTTTCAACACCTCAATAAATGGTCAGTGTAGTTTTTTGTGTTTTCCTAAGGTTATTTTTATGTAGTATTATTTTTCACAAGTGACTTTTCTACTTTTGAGCCCTTACTGAACATAATATCCTCTCTTGGGTTAATTGGAATTGATAGCATTGAGCGAGCCCATTGATGTGTAAGCTTTCTGAACCATATATTTTAGTGTTTGGGTTTTGGCACATGCTTTTTTTTAGTAGTGTAGTTAGATTAGCTGAATAATTGACATTTACAGAGGTTTGAATCATTGAACAAAGGTCATCCTTATTGAATTGGAGGAGGGAGATTTAATATGCAATGGAGTAATAAATATCTCTATGGATGACCTAGCCATTCATATTTCTGAAAAATGTTTGTAGGTATTCTGAATGGATTGATGAATGTGAGCATGTAAATAATTCTAGCTAAATGGATGCATCTGCAGACTTAGATACCATATCGTGTATATCTTGAATATAGTAATTTGATATATGGATGTTTCTTTTCCTAAGATTATATCTGAAATCTGTGAGAGCATTTGCAGTTTGGATGTGCACCTTCCTCATAATGTGCAATATAGGAAGCCATTTGAACAAATTCACAATATTCTTCTTTGGCCTGTCATGTTCTTGAACCATGTTTGAAAAATGACTGTGATGTTCAATCACTTAATATATCTACTACATGGATTAACTGTGTATATGAAAGTTAACATTGGTTGTTATTTGAAACTAAAATTGGAATATATATGTGATGTATATCTACAGGCCAAATCTGCTATAGTTGTTGAAGTATTTAAATTTGTATTTTTTCTTTCCTTGTTTTGACCGACTATTGGGATATTGAATTTTACATGGTTTGAAATTTTCAAATGTCTTGGCATGAGAGATTATGAGCTTTATATCTAGAGTCCATATTTGTTAGGTTGTTTTGAATTGCTACAATTTTCATTCTATGAATTTGCTCTTCTGCTCAATATATATATACATAACACTTGCATGCTATGTGTAAAGTTGTTGTGCTAGTCAAAGGATACAAAACAATACCTGCAATGAATTCAAGTTGTATTATTGATGATATAATTGTCTACTAAATGCCAAACAAATTGTCAGAGGTTTCAGTGAAGGCTCTGGAATTTATGTTGCTCAGCTATCGCATTGGTATATAGGATCTTGTATTGGATGGCACTTGTTTTGACGTACCCAAGAAAGTACAGTATTATTTTGATCCTTTCTAAAAATAGGGACTTACTCTCTAGTATATTTTTGCAGTCTTATTATGCATGATTGCACTTGAGATTTTGGACTTTAGCTCAACAATTGTGAGTTTGTGTGATAACACACCCAAGACATATCCTAGTGATCCTAAACCTCATTAGACAAGACCCCCTTTAACATTTGAAGTTAGTCCTCCTCCTCAACCAACCTTGCCTAAGATCGATGATATAGATTTAAATATTGATATGGCTAGTATTTTAACAAAGGTTAATGTACATTTTCCTCTCAGTATTGATATTGTATTTTTTTTTAAAATACCTTCAACACAGTCGCTATTGCGACGTTTTGGAGTGTCGCTCCCATAGCAACCACGTCGGAGATGATACATCTTAACTTCTCTCTTGCCACGTCCAAGATGTCTCTCTTGCCACGTCCAAGACGTCTCTCTTGCCACCTACAAGATGTCTCTCTTGCCACCTTCAAGATGTTGCTCTTGCCACCTCGAAGAGTGTCACTCCCATAGCAACCATGACGGAGCTGATACCTCTTAATGTCTCTCTTTCCACCACCAAGACGTCTCTCTTGCCACATCCAAGACATCTCTCTTGCCACGTTCAGGACGTCTCTCTTGCCACGTCCAAGACATCGCTCTTGCCACATTTTGGACGTCTCTCTTACCACTTCCAGGAATTCTCTCTTGCCACCTCCAATACGTCACTCTTGCCACGTTCAGGACATCTCTCTTGCCACATTTAGGATGTCTCTCTTGCCACCTCCAAGACGTCGTTCTTACGATGAAATCTATGTCATTGGAAAATAGACGTCATGTGAAACGACGTTTGAGGGGGTCCACTGTTTGTCGTTCTTCCGAAAATATAAAGTGGCAATTGCGTCGAACACGCCATCGAAATTTGACCCAAATGTACTAGTGCCCCTCTAATATAATACATCATTGAGAATTCTATGTGGTCACCAACTGATAGGGCATCCACTATACCTAGTATTTAAGTGGGAAAGGCCTCAATACTCCAGTACCTCCTATTTACTACAATCATCCAAGTATTTTTTGGACAATATCCCAACATATAGTCCACAAATTCCCTTCGTGTGAACATAAGAACCCTATAGATGGTAAATTCACCAGGATCCCAAACTAACATGTATGATGCAAAGAACATAGCACTGGTTTGTAATGTGCTAATACAAGAATCCATATGATTTTTGATGATAAGCCAAGTAATAATAAATTGCGTAAACTAGGTCAACTCCTCGGAATACCGCTCCTCCAAGAAACCAATCCTAAGCCTCCTAAAAGTGAACTATGGAAATTCAAAACCGGTTCTCTCCTCTCTAATAGTGGCTCAACTATCAAACAATGTGATCCCAATGCCCCAAACTAATCCTTTAAAGATACCATCATGTTGATGCTACACCACTTTGATCATCATATTCAGACCAACATGTCTAGTCTGCATCATCCTCTCCTAGAATCCCAATCTAATCTCCCCGAAGTAATTGAAGCCACCGTCCTGAATCCTCTCATGTGAATGTGTCTCAATGAAGTTGAAGCCTTCAATTCCATCATTGGTATCAAGTTTTTCCTTCTCTATAGAGTAAGTATTGACCTACCCTCTTTTGACCTCCCAAAAGTAAAGCATACCAATCACTGTCACAACTCTTTCGACCATCATCTGAATCAATCCATCACTTATATGAATTCTTGGATCCCAATACCAAATAAGAAGTCCATTTCTCTTAATACCTCCTACTGCTACACCATACTAGTAACCATCACAGTCAAAATGAGCCAAGTACCTAGTATTCCATCATCTAGTGGAATCCTAGTACTAGGAATAAACTTTATGCCTGGTAGTTTGTTCGGCTCCTACCAAATTGTAATAGGAAATATGCTATGTCGATCATCATCAATGTACCTCAGTATTTTGTGGAGTTTGAATACCTCCCTAGAAAGCAACCCTGTCACCTGTGGTGCCTCATACTCATACGAGTACCGAAAATTCCCTATCGAAGGTGGATCACACATAGCCCTCATAATAATCTCTCTAAGTGGGAGCTCAAGGGATACAAGTGTGCAAGCTATGTAGTGCATAATTCCATCTCTATCAAATGGAATCTCTATGAACTGACCCAATAAAATATGGATCTCCTCATTTTCTACAACCACATAGTCAAAATAAAATAACTCTGGCATAGCTATAGTATTTCATGTCTCACCCAACTAACTCAGGTGATTCCTCCATGTCCTATCGAATATACTTCTAGGATCAAAACAGGGCACTAGATGCCACTTCCATTTCCTATAAGAATGAAAAGTTTTAGGTGCGATGGTCAACCCAAATGGTATGACCAAGGACTCAAGGTAACATCTTAGAGTGGTCCTATGGATATCATGATCTCTGTACCTACTCTGGTGATATCCCACTTGAAGATCAATATATGAAGGATATACTTCTCCATGCGTCTCATCCATCCACTCATCGATCCTGGGTGAGCCAAACTCAATGATATGTTTGAATTCTATGTCCGCAAGTCACCTCATGGGAAATATCCCAAAAAAGGACTGCATACCATCATACACTGTTGTATGATGTTGTATCCCACTGCACACCACTGTATCATAATGTACCATCCTATATTGTATATGTTCCACTATATCAATCACTCTACTGGCATTAACTGAACATGGATCCTAGAGTGATGTATCCATATATGTCCTATACTCAATCCACCAATCAATTGGTGCATATACTTCCTTGTTGACTGGTCCACAAAGAATTTTCTTGACTACTATCTTTGGAACTAATCCTTGAGCCAAAATAAATGACTCATGATCTCTACAATGCAAAATAGGTGCATGATCAAATACCTTTGTGTCAAATCTCTTCTCAAATACCTAGAACTATGAATGTCCCTTGGGCATAATTGTCACAAGAGGTTCCCGCCTTAGATTATGAGTGCCACTCATTCCCTCATGTGTCACTACTATGAAAGGTGATGGAGTCTCTACTATTGTCGATGATGAAGAGCGTGACACACTAAGTTGGTAACAAAGCTCCTCAATCTCCCTTTCTTTGTCTCCAATGAACTTAAGAGTATGGTCCCTATCCATGAATAGCTGCAAATAATCGTATTTCATTGTATCTAGTGTTTCTTTGATGATGTGTAATTGAGTACTAGTTATTCCATCTACAATTACTTTTTGTCTCTCCTCAATATGAGTATTCCACATAAGATATTCAATAAACATATGAGCTCCATCTACACTTGTGAACACCTGAACAATTTGCTCTTACTCAACCAATAATTGGTCCTTGAAATATTGCACTGCTAGAGGTATTTATTTAATCTCATAATCATGTGGAGGTATAGTCACATCCTTCTAATCAATGACATCATAAATGAGATATGGTGTTGAATCCTCATCATGTGTAGGTGCTATCATGCTTGAGCTACCTTCATCATAAGTATCATTCATAGTCATAGATGTTGGATCTTCAACATCAGTTGTTTGTAACATTTCTTCATATTCATCATAAAATGTTGCATCCTCGTCCTTTTTTTATTCATCATAGGTATATAAATCCAACACACTAGTTTTATCGACCTCATTGGTTAGCTATGATGATGTATCATAAGTTTTTATTTGTTCCCGTTCTATGCACACATCGTCCTTATGGATATATGTATTCTCCTCCAAAAGGTCAATCGAAGGTCTTGTTGAACCTTCCTCATGAAGTGAGGTATTTTTTGAACAAACCTCTTCACATTTGAACCCCTTTTTATTCTTGTTCCCAAATAGAGGATTCAACAAATCAAGATTCTCTAACAATGTTTTGAAATTCTTTTGATAGTTCTGATAGGATTGAAATAATTTTGTCATGATTTATTGATTTGTCTCTATACTATAAAATTCCCTCAGGTTGGAAATATCTCTATCTCTGATACCATTGTAGAATCTTCTGATGGGAATATACTAGGGAAATGAAGGTCTATTGTCCATTATGTGGTTCTGGTTGTGTACTTTTGTCAAATATTTGTATTATATGTGTTATTAACTAATTGAGTACTTTTCACATATGACTTGCATGCATCACATTGGGTGAACACATTACTAATCCAAGTACAAAATGAATGAGAGTGACAACATTTGGAATCATTTATTATGAATGGAGACTATAAATACAAACAAAAATACAAGTCTAATGGTTGCTAGGAAACTTCAACAAAACACTACAACTACTAGTTGTAAGGCAACAAAAGTATTCACTAAAAAAAACAACTCAAGAAACGTGTAATGCTTCCAATAGATGGTGCCAACTATAGAATATCTCCTAGCCTATTTGTGGAAATGCTTTCTTCTCTGCAACCATCTTTTTGTGCCCTCTTGTAAACATCATGAATCAAACCCTGATGGATTGTTGAAAACCATTAATACATAGGTATTTATGGAATGGAGCCCGTCGTCCAATGAGGCCTCACGGGAGAACATAGTCTCAACCTAAGAGGGTTCCATGAACTTGGTTTTCTCAAAAACCCTTTGAAATCCTACAGATGTCTCGTCTTGGCCCTTTCAAGGAAACTCTGTAACCCTCTTGTGCACTTTGGTATCCTTCCCATAGTATGCCAAAATCCCAAGTGAAGCTCCAATGAATAACATATATGGATCATCCTCCTTCTTTTATATATATAATGGAAATCCTTGATGGATTCCCCTCTTATCTAACTAGGGTGGATATTGCACCACTGAACCAAGACAATAGTGAAAGGGTTTTTCCCAAAACCTCGATGAAAATTCTGGCTACAAGATAACTCAATAAGATATCAAATCATAATAATCAGAAGTGAGGGGTTACCTTTGTTTTATACTTTTCCAGCCCTTTCTAGATCCTTTCTCTAGGCCTTCTAGAACTTCCCCTTTTGGACTACATCAATCCTACTAGATCTTCCTCCTTTTTAACCAAATCAAATGCAAATTTTAGAATTTTTCCCTTTTTGAGTAAATCAAATATAACCCTTATCTTCACTCCAATTTTCACTTTAGGATTAAAAGTCACTTTAATAATAATTAAGTAACTTATTAATCTAAAGTTACTTTACTTTCCCCTATGTCACTTTAATAATATATCATAACTAAGTGACATTAAATGACCCCCTTTTCACTCATATTTCTCCACTGACAAGTGAGGGGAGTCCCTTCTAATACAAAACCAGGGAAGTAAAAAATGGGGACATGACATTTTTCACGTATCCTTCTAAAATAGAGTGTGCACTCATGCATCACTCATATTACTGAAAATGTCAGGTTTCCTTCCAAAACTAGAATATATGGTACACTTGGAAGGGCTATACTCCTCTCATCCTACAGTATCAATCAGACTCTTATGAAGGATAAGATCCTATCACTGAGAGGAGGGGATGAATCAGTGACACAACAATTATATCAATTTTTCATTTATTAATGCATACATAATTTGAACAGAATATTTTATTGTGGAACCCAATTGTGAAAACCACAAACTCTTTTCTATTAACTGCAAAATTTGTTTTACATGTTACATGGAAAGAAGATGTTCTTCTTTTTTGATCAGCACCAACTGATCAGGATTCACCCACACCCTAGTTTACCAGCACAAATTGGTAGAAGGCTACAACCCCTTGTTTAGTTAGCTACAAATGACAAGGAAGCACCAATTCCCTCTGTATGCACCAACCTACCCTTGCACCACCCAACCACTCTTAATACATAAGTATATTCATCTTTTCTTTCTGGAATCTGCTTCAGATTTTGATCTTTTCATCTGGATTGCAGAGACACTTTCTTCTCACCTCTCTTTCTTATTTATATATTCTACAAAACATCGTGAGTTTTATACACAATGCCAATTTATTTGGATCATCACACCTCTTCATTTTAACTTAAACATAATCACTATTTTAAGATTTTTATCATGAATGTTTTTTAGAAATTGATCATAGATATGGATCAATTTCATCCTTTAGACTCAATCTCGAATATCTATTATTTTCACAGAGACCAAATTCTACGGAGGCGCTTCCTTCAAGCCATTACATGTGACCAATCATTACAAAACCACAGGTTTAGCAATTACAATGATGTATTATGTTTTCATTTAGATCCCCTATATCATATGACCAATGACAGTGAGAAAACTCTAGGCCATAAGTTATTGAGAACTTATCACATCAATGGTTATGATCCAATCTTCTGATGAGATGGATGAATGACGAAACGTTTCCCTTAAAAACTTCTGGATTTGAAACCTTTCAAAACTTCCGAATTAGATCTCTCAAACAAATCAGACACTTTACATTTATTTAATGGAAACGTATCAATCATCATATTTGATTCTTTAAAAGGATTAATATAATGACCAAGAATTAATCAAGCATTGAGTTGTATGGCCATCATTTACTCTAGGTCTTCGAACTTCGAAGATTTTGAATCTCAACACGTTCTTTCCTACAGAGTGATCACCTATTGTGGTAAGTCATAATACGGTGGAGATCGCTTGTTGTCGGTTAACATTTCAGCTTATACTATCCTTCCACTATAGCATATCGATGGTCGAGAATACACCTGACATCAGATTGATGGTCGAGATCTCCTTTGGCTCTCTGAATTTCAGAGATTTCAAATCTCAATCTTTCAGTGTAATATGATCAATGATCGAGAATTCTTTGAAGTGATATTTCAGATCTGATGACTTGTATACTTGCTGACGTGGTCTCCTGTATGCCCTTTACTGACGTGGTTGACCACATATCCTTACTGACGTAGTATGCTATATGTCCTTACTGACGTGGTCGAATGACTATTGATGACATATGCTTTCAATATGAGTTCTACGTGTCTTAACCTCGTGGATTCGGAACTTGAACCTTCATGTGATTTTACATGTTCTCAACTTCATTTTGCCGAAGTGGTCAGTGTCGAATTTGACCATCATCCTGATCCAATGGTTATCATGTATTGTCCATATCTAACAGTCCTTATTCATTTCATCCTTCGAGACTTCGGGTAATTCAACTTCTCCAGTTCCCAATTCTTCAGAAGTGAGATTCCCCGAAGTGTAACCTCCTCACAAATTTTAACCTGAACTAAATGTTGTTCATTGATCATGGTTTTAGATCGATGGCTCAATCTATATGTGATGCACCTCTTCTATCTTATCTTATCCTTCCACTAAAAAATGATCCGACAACTTATGAGATTTTTCATATTCGAGAACTCATCCTTTCTACTTATCCCATCATTCCACTTAATTTTAATGATGGCTGAAAGGATTTTGAATAAACAAACTCTCAGCCTTTTCATCTTATCTTTTCCATCCACTAAAATGTGATCCAACAGTCGTGAGGACACTACAAGTAGATCCACCATCAAGAATGATTGAGGAGCTACAACTTGCGAGTGATTTAACTCATCACCCAAACTCCGCAATTGGAATTTGTGTGTTGTTTTTTAGTCAACCACAATCGTTGATCTTTGAAGGTATAAGATTAGATAGTCCTGACTAATTTTGAGATTGGAAAAAGTGTGATATTTAATTCTCCTTTTGATATCCTCAATTCACCCCTGTCATTAATCTGGCGATTGCGTATCTGATGGTCATGATTTGATCTGATTTTTATCGTGTGATCTCTTCTGATATTTTGATCTTCATTCATTAACTCTTCTGAGCTTTAATCTATGTTTCACATCAGTCATTATATACTGTTTGACTGGTCATCCAACATTTCTTCTGAAATTCATTGTGTCATCTCCTCTGAGATTTGATATTCATGCATTTTATAACCCTCCTAAGATTTTATCATAGGAACATTGTTGATCCTATCATGATGAACAATAGTCATGAATTTATTCAATGTTAAGGTGATGTTCTTTTGTCGATTCTTAGTGTACTTTGATTCCTGATATTAACCTTTCTTCTCTTCTTATTATGAATTTTGACATCAATGACAACACATGAATGACAATATGTCCAACAATCTCCCCCTTTTTCATTGAGGGAAACACACTAAATTCATAAAAAACTCCCCCTCTGATGTTGCATATCTCCTCTAAATTTACTCTCCCCCTTTGACATCAATGGAAAAGGGTTTCTTCTCTTATGATCTGTCTTTCTAAGAACTTTTGATCAAAGTCTTGACCATTGGTAACTCCTCCGGCAACCACACTTTTCCTATCAAAAATGAATGACTCCTTTTGACTTTGATTGTTGTCTCCCCCTAAATAGGTTCCAACTGATGCATTATTTTCTTGAGAGATTTAGGTTGGAAGAAAGAGTACTCCCAATTTTTTCCTGATATATTCAAATACATCTCTGCTTAAGGGTTTTGTGAAAATATCTGCCACATGTTCTTGTATTGCAACATATTCTAATTGAATGTTCTTATTTTCAGCCTGATCTCTTATATAGTGGTACTTTATGGGAAGGTGTTTCGATTTTGAGTGCTGGACAGGGTTCTTAGAGAGACTTATAGTTCTTGTATTATCACAGTGGATAATAGTAGGTTCTTCAAATACTATTTTGATGTCTTGTAGGGTTTGTTTCATCCATTCCACTTGTGTTCAACATTATCCTGCTACAATATACTCAGCTTCAGTGCTAGACAGAGAAATTGAGGATTTTTTATCGCTTATCCAAGATACCAATGATTCTCCCAAAAAGAATGCTCCTCCACTTGTAATTTTTCTATCATCTGCACTTCCTTCCCAATCAACATCTGAATAGGATTTTAAAGTGAATGAATCCTTGCTCGGGTACCACAAACTAAGATCTATGGTTCTTTTCAAATACCTAAAGATTATTTTTACAGCTTGAATATGGCTCTCCTTTGGTGCTTCTTGGAATCTATCCACCATTCCAATAGCTTGCTTGACATGAAGTCTGGAAGTTGTTACATAAAGTAAACTGCCAATGATTAATATGTACTGTTTTGGATCTACAGCTTTGGACTCATCATCCTTGCTTAGTTTACATCCAACTGTCATAGGTGTACTAATAGGTTTGAAATCCTCTAACTAGAATCTCTTGAGCATATATTTAACATACTTAGACTGATGGATAAAGACTCCTCTTTTGGACTGTATTATTTGTAATCCAAGAAAGAAATTAAGTTCGCCAAGCAAAGACATTTCAAATTCTTGCTGCATCATCTTAGCAAAGTTCTTAATCAGTTTTTCATCATCACTCCCAAATATAATATCATCAACATATACTTCCATAATAATCATGTTATTACCTTCAAATTTATAGTAAAGATTGCCATCTGCTGATCCCCTTTTTAAGCCATGTTTTTGTAAGTAATAATCTAGCCTTGCATACCATGCTCTGGGAGCTTGTTTTAGTCGATAGAGTGCTTTCTTTAATTTACAGACATAGTCCCCTCTGTTGGTTAATTGGAACCCTTATGGTTCCTCAATATAGACTTCCTCTTCCAAATTTCCATTGAGAAATGTTGATTTGACATCCATTTGGTACACTTTAAATTTTCTTTAGTTGGAGAAAGCTAAAAACATCCTAATTGCCTCTAATCTGGCCATAGGTGCAAATGTGTCTTCATAGTCTACTCCTTCAACCTGAGCATACCCTTTACATACTAATTTGGCTTTGTTCTTGATTACTTTCCCATGTTCATTCATTTTATTTTTATATACCCATTTAGTTCCAATGACATTTTTATTTTTTGGTCTTGGAACTAGTTCCCAAGTTTGATTTTTTTTCAATTTGATACAATTCTTCACTCATAGCTTTGATCCAATTCTCATATTTACATGCCTCTTTAATTGAGCTAGGATCAACATGTGATAACAATGCTATTTATGTTTGATACAATAGTTGTCTTCTTGTGTGCATTCCATCATTCATATTTCCAATAATCAGTTCTTTAGGATGATTCTTTTGAGTAATTCTTGAGGGTGTCTTTGTATCTCTTCTTGGGAATTCTTCTCTTATCTCTCCATATTGAATATATTCTTCTCTTTCACTAGTATCCATATCATCCTCTTCCCTTTCTTTTTCATTCTCTTCTACTTCTTCTACTTTTGTACCAATTGTCTCATTATCATCATCATCTTCACTTTCAGGTATGGTCTCTTGATTTTTTATCCTTATCATTTTTTGGTCATCCACATTGACATATGCACTCTCAACAATCTTATGTGATCTAATATTGTAGCATATGTATGATTTCTTGTTTTAAGCATATCCGAGAAAAATACCTTCATTAGATCTGGCATCAAATTTTCCAAGACTCTCATCTAGTCTTTTGATGTAGCATTTACTTCCAATGACCTTGAAGTATTTTACTGATGGAGCTCTTTGAAACCATAGTTCATAAGGGGTATTATCACTATTAACCATGAAATTACCTCCATTAAATATGTATACTATTGTTCTTACAACTTCCCTCCAATTTCCATTTGACAATTTTGCTTCATTGAGCATAGTCCTTGTAGCCTCCTGAACTATTCTATTCTTTCTCTCAACAATCCTGTTTTGCTGAGGTGTTCTGGCAGCAGAGAATTTTCTTTTTATTCCATGGGTTTCACATAAGAGATCAAACTCTTTTGAGGTGAACTCACCACAATTGTTTGATCTAAGACATTTGATTTTTGTCTCCTTTTCATTTTCAACAAGGGTTTTAAAGGATTTGAATTTGTTAAGTTCTTATGATTTTTCTTTGAGAAAACATATCCAACCCATTCTAGTAAAATCATCAATAAAAAACATAAAGTAAGAATCTCCTTGAAAAATCTTGGTCCTCATATGTCCACATAGGTCAATGTGAACAAGATCTAAAGGTTTTGAGGTTGTGTATTATTTTTCCTTGAACCTTATTCTAGATTGCTTCCCTAGTTGACATTGTCTACACATAGCATTTGAGGGTTTTATGATCTTTGGAAAGTTTCTTACTACACCAAGGTTGTTGAATTTCACTAGATTGTCAAAGTTAATATGCCCCAACCTTTTATTCCATAGCCAACTTTCATATACTGAATTTATATGACAGTCATTCAATTTTGCATCTAGTATATATACATTTTCAGGAGTTCTAGGCACAGTACCAACTAATTTTCCTGTGTCTTCTCTCCTAATCTCACATTTTTGGGAATCAAAGATGCAGAAGTGCCCCTGATCATAGGTTTGGCTGACACTTAATAAAATAGGCTTCAGTTTTTTGACAAGTAGCACATTTATGGCTTTGTCTTTTCCCAAGCTCATAGTGACTTTCCCAAGTATGTTACTTGAAGCATTATCACCAAATGTAAATTTACCCCTTTGTTTCTTTAATTCTAAAAACTTGTCCTTGTTACCTGTCATATGTTTTGAGCACCCACAATCAACATACCAGAGATCCTTTTTATCTTGAGATTTTAGGGAAATAAGACATTCCTTTTTTGATGTTTTTTCCCTCCAAAGTTTCTTTTTCTCTCTAATGAACTTTGGTTGTTCCAAGACTTCCATTAATCTGCAATTAATGGAATTATTTCCATGGTTATGAAATTTGAAGCATTTTAAGTCCCCTTCTTGTAGAGGTGCAAAGGAGTTATAGTTTATGTTTTTAACTCAATTTACTGCTTGGTTATCCATAAGAATAAAGTTCTTAACCTTCATATTTTTCTTTCTATATGCTCTACAATTTATAGCTTTGTGTCCAAAATTAGAGCATGCAAAGAAATAACCAAGGAAAATATGAGGATATATTTTTTGATAAAACTTCTTTGGTATTGTCTTTTCTTCCTTCCTGATGGGTGGAAGCAATCATCTGGAGTTTTGATCATTACTTATCTTCTCTTCATTTTTCTTCTTAAATGTATTGAGGAGAGCATCTACATAAGATTTTGAGTTAACTTTGATTTCCTTCTGAGAGTAACCTATTCCATTTTTATTATCTGAATCCCGTTTTGTGGTAATAATCTTATCTAATATTTTAGAGATATTTTCATATTTTGTTTGAATGATTTTTGCATCCAGTTCCTTTTTTAGGTGAACTATTTCTGCCTCCATTCTTTCACAAGTTATTTATTTTTCCTGAAGAGACTTTTCCATACTTTCTTCAATATTATTTTCTTCTAAGATTTGTTTTTTTAGTTTGTTGATGAGTTTTTCCATCTCCTTTTCTTCTTGTTCATGTTTTTCCTTTTGTTCAACTACAAAAATTTTCAGTTGTCTATATCTGTTTTTTTATTTTCTTAATTCATCCAAGGAACTGAGAAGTTCTTCCTCCATATTAAATTATGCTTCATCTTATAAATCCTTCTCATGTTTAATTTTTTCTATCTCATTAGATTCTTCAATACCTAAGAAAATGACTTAATGATTGTCACTAAATTCTGACAAGCTGTTGTTTTCTTCTTTTGAGTAAAACATATTTTTCCCTTTGTAAATTTTTTTCTTGTAGTTAGTTTTTTCCTTCTTCTTGTATTGTTTGGTTTTGTTTTATTCATATTTAGGGTCCTCCTTGGGATAGGGACACTTGGATGCAAAATGACCAACTTTTCCATAGTTAAAACATTTGAAAGGAAGTTTGCCTTTGTACTTCCCTGATCCTTTTTGAATTTTTCTAATGAAATTGTCTTCTTCCACATCAAATTCTTCATGATGGCAGGATTAAAGGTTTTGCTTCTGATTTATCTTTGTTTTAGATTCTTTGAAAATTGTTTCATCTTTTGTTGATTTATCATTCCCTGTTCTCATTTCATATGTTGTAAAAATTCCATGGAGATGATCAACTGTGAGTGTGTCTAGATTAGATCTATATTCAATTAAAGAAATATTTGCATCATATCTCATAGGTAATGACCTTAGTATTTTTTGAAAAATGGTTTTATCTGTAATATCTTCTCCTGCCACTCTAATTGAGTTAACCACTTCATATACCCTATGAAAGTACTCAACAATATTTTCTTCTTTCATTTCTAGATTTTCAAATTGAGCTCTATAGGTCTGTAGTTTGGCTTCCTTGACTTTGTCATCTCCTTCATATACAACCTCCAACTTGTCCCAGATTTCTTTGGCTGATTTGCAATGCATAACCTTCACACTTATAGAATTAGTCAACCCTGCTAGAGTTCCATTAATTGCTCTTGAGTTGTCACTATAAATTTTCTTTCCTGCAACATCTTTGGGTGGAGTAGCTGGTGCAGTGTAACCATCTACAACAGATTGCCAGATATCAAAACCAGGACACAACATGAATTTTTTCGTTCTTATTTTCCATAGAGCATAGCCTCCTGCATTGAACAATGATGATTTTTTATTGGACATTCCTTCTTGTTGATCCATATTTAGGATCTACCTTCAATTTTTTAAAATTGTGCTGAAGGCACCCTCTTTGATACCAACTGAAGGATCATATCTTGTCACTAAGAGGGGGGGTGAATAAGTGACACAATAATTATATCATTTTTTCATTTATTAATGCCAACAGAACTTTAACACAGTATTTTATCGTGGAACCCAATTGGGAAAACCACAAACTCTTTTAGATTAACTGAAAATTTTGTTTTACATGTTACATAGAAGGAATATGCTATTCTTTTTTTATCAGCACCAACTGATTAGGATGCGCCCACACCCTAGTTTACTAGCACCAACTGGTAGGAGGGTACAACCCCCTATTTAGTCAGCTACAAATGAAAAGGAAGCACCAACTCCTTATGCAGGCACCAACCTGCCCTTGCACCACCCAACAACCCTTAATACATAAGTATCTTCATCTTTTCTTTCTGGAATCTTCTTCAGCTTTTGATCTTATGATCTGAACTACAAAGACACTTTTTTCTCACCTCTCTTTATTCTTTATATATCCTACAAAATGACATGAGTGTTATACACAGTGTTACTTTATTTGGAGCATCGCACATCTTCATTTTAACTTAACCATAATCACTATTTTAACATTTTCATCGTGAAGTATTTTCAAAAATTGATCACAAATATGGATCAATTTCATCCTTTAGACTCGATCCCGAATCTTTGTTATTTTCACAGAGACCAAATTCTATGAAGGAACTTCCTTCAAACCATTACATGTGACCGAGCATTACAAAACCACGGGCTTAGGAATTACATCGATGTATTATGTTGTCATTTAGATCCCCTATATCATATGACCAACGATGGTGACCAAACTCTAGGCCATAAGTGCTTGAGTGCTTATCACATCAATGGTTATGATCCAATCTTCTGATGAGATGGATGGTTGATGAAACTTCTCCCTTTGGAACTTTTGGATTGGAAACCTTTCAAAACTTCTGAATCAGATCTCCCGAACAGATTAGATGATTTACGACTATTTCGCAGAAACATATCAATCGTCAGATTTGATTCTTTACAAGGCTTAATCTATTGGATTACTGAGTGGGGGGGTGAATCAATAATAGTGTAATTATAATCCTTTTTCTCCAAATAATCAAAGTGTTATATCAATGTAGAATTATTATCCAATAATGAGCAATAGGAAATGAACAATCACACACATACATAGTACACCAGTGTTTTACGTGGAAACCCAAATCGGTAGAAAACCACAAAATCCTTTTTCTTATATGTATTGAAGAATTACATTCATTGGAAGCACCAAATTCCTTTGTTTTCCAGCAACAACTGGAAGGAGGCTCCAACCCCCTAGTTTCTCAGGCTATAACCTAAGTGAAGCTCCAACTCCCCAATTCTTTGGCTACAACCAGAAGGAGGTTACAACCCCCTGTGTTCACTGGCTACAACTGGAAGGTGACTACAACCACCTATCCTTGCCTCGTCCAACCACCCTAAAGTATAAGTAGAATGATGGAACCATTGTCAATCTATCATTGTGAGATATAATGTTGTACAACTGTAACAACCTGTACCACTGACCTGTATCCGATCTGTACAACTACCCTGTAATCAATATGTACCTGAACTAAACATGTATCTACAAAAATTATAACAGATACTTGACCTATAGTGTTGTAGCCCATGTATGTATGTGCCCTATCTTTTATGCAGCCCGCGTATGTATGCTACCAAACTGTTATGCAACCTGCGTATGCCTTCTAAAAGCTAGGGTTTCCTTTTCTTGAAAACTTCTGACCTTTTGTAACTTCATTCACATAGATCTATAACCTATTGTTGTATCCAGACTGTAACTGTACCCTGTGCATGCATCCTCATATATAATCTTTACTCAAGACAAGTATGTATTTCTCTAGTCATGTGTCATATAGGTATGTGTAATCATGAACAAGTATAATATCCCTCAGATGATCTTAGTCATCAACCCCTTTATGATATTCAGTCTCTCAATACATCAACTACTACACAAATACAAGCTCTCAACCATGTACCATAAAAACCCCTAGCCATATACCAAGAAATACAAGATGTGCATCACAATAAGTATCAATGATGAATATACTGGCACTGTATTTCTGTATATCTGACTTATGCAAAACATTACATGAAACCACTAGTCTCTCTAGGGAGAATCCTCAAATATCCATTACTATTCCTCATGCATACATCAAAATCCAACTATTCATAGAAATAAGATATACCTTTTGAACCAATGGATGGATCTGATGTATCTGAGCACTTTAGATAGTCCTGGGAGCTTGATCTCAGAATCTAGAACCTCTACATCTTCATCTCTTCAAGTTTCCATGGATTTACCAACATGCACGCACCTTGTACATAGACAACCCCTGTATAACTCGGCATGTACGGAGCTTATATACTGACAACCCACATATAACTTGGCATGTATGCACCTTGTACTTAGATAACTCGCATACACCTCAGAAAATAGGGTTTTGCTGTAATTTCAATAATTTCTCTATCAACCCTTCATGCTACATCAGACGTTCACCACTTTAGATGTATCCACAAGTATTTACAAGAATCTTTACACAAGAAAATTGATCAGGGGATCAAATTTTGCTCAAAAATTCAAAGTGCTCGGAATCACTTCAAATCAAACAAGAGCGTAGGCCTCATCATTGTGAACCCAAAATAACTCGTTTGGGTTCAAACAAATGTCGGGAGTGAGAGATATCACATTCTGTTCAAAATGGCAAACAGGCAAAAAAGGGGATGCTGACTGTACAGTTCGTACAGTCCGTACGGACGATGACGGGGAAGTCCGTACGATGATGTAGAAGACAGTTATTGGATAGTTGGCATGTGACATGGTTTGTTGGCAGTGAATGGGATGGTGACATGTAGCCCAATCAATGGCCGCCATGTGTCACCTATTTGTTGGTTAAAATATTTTCACTCAGCAGGAGTCGACCCCGTGACCTCCGGGGCAGGGTAAAGCTTTGGGAAAGGCCACCCAACCGGCGTGCCCACACATGTTACTTGATATATATATGCATTGCAATGTATTTAACATTGTATAAATGTATGTTGGAGTGTGGACCCAGCCGGGGCTAATCCCTCGCCCATGGTTATATGTTGTATTGTATATGACCAATGTTACGGTGGTTAGACCCACCATAACATATGTTATAACCATTTGAATGTGCATGGTTTGATATAACATGTGACCAACATATATATGTGCGTGGGTTTAAACATTATGGTTATATCAATGGTTTTAAACTTAAGCCCTGTCGTGTTATAGCGCGCAGTCATGTGACGACCATGTGCCCACGGGCCTTGGTAGTTAAGGTTGGCGCGTAACTATGCGACAGTTTGGACTGGTTGTGCGGTTGTGCTCGGTGCCAAGTTTTTACACTTTTAATTGTGTGTGGGCTAGGTTGAGCCAAGGGAGGTGCGTTTTGTAGATGCAGAGACAACAAGCTTGAAGGGGAGACTTCCAGGAAGCCTATCTACTTCAATTTTTGGCCAAACAAGGTGCCGAAAAAGCCCAGCTAGGGGTTTTTGGACGTTCTGAAGCCATTGGAGTAGTATATTTGGCATTTTGAGCATTGTAAAGCACATTTTTGAGAACTTTGAGAAAATAATACAAATGATCCATTGGAAGCTGGACCAGGAGATGTAGCCCAAGAGAGGGGTGAACTCCTTTATCAGTTGTTGTGTTATGTGTTTTCTGTTCATTGATTATGTTGTTTTTTATATGCATCTTGAATGACTAAATACTATTAAATTTGTGTTGCAAAGTTGATCCATTTTCATTTTAAAACATAAATTTAACTTGCAAATATTTTCAAGAATACAAGTCTTCTTCATTTTTAGATCAAGTTGGTATCAGAGCATAGGTTTTTGAAGACTTGATTATTTGCAAGTGTTTTTTTTTCTGATGCTCACAAGGTTGGAACTCACAAGAGGAGAAGGTCAACTTGTAGAGCCAAGTTCTCATCCTTCAAGGAGAAAGCATATACCATCACCGCAAGTTTCAAGGAGGCATTCACCAAGTATGGCTCATGAAGAGAGTCATGAACATGTTCCTGCAGAAGATGAAGATCTCAAAATAGATGTCATGGAAATGAGAGAGATGATGAAGATCTTGATAGAAAGGAATACAAGGTT
>JASDQU010196569.1:0-10793 GCA_032191745.1 Picea mariana | reverse complement strand
GTAAGGAGTAAATTTGATGTGTTGGAGTTATCAAAGTGTGATGGTCAGAGTTCTGGGTGGTGTGTGGAGTGAAATATTTCAATGAAGATTATTTTGATAGACCCTTTCCTATGAGAACATCAGAAAGGTTTCTAACAACATAAAATATTGTGTGAGGCTTTTTCCAAGTCAATCACAACTTAGATGAAGGGTACAAGAGTGGGATGAGTTTCATTAGATAAGTAAATCTAGGGATCGGTTATTTACTGTGAGGGATAAGAATGATAAAATCGAGGAGGAGAGGTTGAAGAGTACAATATCAGGGGGATTGTTTATGAATGATTCCAAAGGGTTTTTATTCACAACGAATGCATAAATTGTATAAGAGATAGAAAACAAATGTTCTTCAAGCTCAATTATCCTTAGTGAAGAAGGAATGTATGCCTTGTAGGAAAAATTTAGGAATAAAAAGAGAGACCCATAAAAATAAAACAAAATGGGTCATTGTGGGAGGTGAGCAACAACACAAAGGTAATAACATATTCCAGGTTCAGTTTATCTTACAAGAAAGAAATAATGTATGTTGAAAGGAGACTCAAAAACCTTGTAGACACAAATATCTGTTGACACACTTTATCCTATATTTTCTTTAAATGATTTGATGTACATTTGTATAGACAAGATTTCTTGGAAGATCTTTCGGGGTTTTCTCTTTAGCATTCACCCTCTACATTCATTGTAAAACCATACAAAGAATATTCCAACATTTCATCCAAAGAGGAGTTCCACCTCTATAAAAATGCAGAGGGATTTATATCCTCGTGAGGTTACTATTTGGATCTTGTCTAATATGAACATAAACATTTTTGGCGAATCCACTAGGAAACAATTTATTTTCAAGGAATCTAATACTTTGTTTCAGATCTGATTGAGGAACTAGAGTCTCCATGGTTCAAAGTTTCAAAAATAATATTCAAGAAGACTGCTACTTGTTCTAGATGCACATGGTTTATGAAATAATTATTCAAATATATTTGAATGACTTAAAAAAGATCCAAGAACCATCAAATACTCAGGAGAATGAATTCCCTAGTGATTCCATTGAAAAAGAAATTAAATGCCATGACAACTCTATTGGAAATATTCAAGAAACTGAAGAAAATCCTCATGGTGACTCCTCCAAATAACTTCATTCATGTTGTGACGCTGATTTTCCTTCTCCATCAATACCATAAATTGATTTTCAAGGTGCAACAAAAGGAGGAGGTAACCAAAGAAGGAGGAGATTACATAGAATCCCTTTAAATCTACCAGAAGTAGATTTTGAAATGCTAAACATTTCTATTGAAAAAATTTCCACATTCTTTGGGAATACTTCAAAGCATGCAAAGCAACACTTGTTTATAGTAACACTTGTTTAAATTCAAAGTCACATGTGATGTTTTCAATCTCACTGAATATAATTTTATGTGTCAATTATTTGCACAAACTCTATGTGGGGATGCTCATGAATGGTTCTTTTCATTGCTACCTGGGACCATTACTAGTTGGGATGTGTTGGAAACTTCATTTGTTAAAAATTTCATCCAAAGAATGAATTCACATTCCCTTTCTGATTCTTGCAATGTTGCTTCCCACCCACCCTCTCCCATATGGACACAAGACAATGAAGTGAATGATTTGAAATAAAAATCTAATCAAAGAATGAAAATATTTTCTTCAAGTGATACTACTGAAAATGAAAATGAGAATTCCAATTGTCAAGTGAAAGATTAAAGCTTCTCATATACTCCATATGAATATATTTTGAGCATCAAGTTCAAGAATGAAATTGAGGAGTCTCCACCAAATGCACAAGAAGATTCAACCAACATGCTCATGGGGAAAATGTTGCAACAAATGTTAAAAATCCACAAGAACATTGGCAACAAGAAGAATTGGTATAAGAAATTAATCTTGAGAACAATAATGGGAAATATAGCCATTTCTTAAAGGAAGAGTGTTTTTAGGACATCACCAATGAATCAAGAATCTTGGATGTGGTTAGTGACAAGGAGAAAGAGGAAAGTATTTTCAAATTTGAAAATTCATATCCAACCAAAGAAAAAAACATTCTTGAGCAACCAAGAATTGATTTCATTGAATTATGGTTCCAAAGCATTGTTGGCCAAGTAATGCAATCGAATTTTGAGCACATCTGGTTCAGTTTCCCTCCAACACACTTTGGGCATGCTCTTGATGCCTTGATAACATCATTGACATGCTCCCCAATTCCGGAGTTCATTCCAAAAATCAATTGGATGCTTTTGTGGCTCAATTGGAAATCTACTTACACTTGAAAAGTTTCCTTATCTTTCAAGTAGCATAGGGTAGGTAGATATGGTTTGTACATAATTTGTTTCTTCAATCAAAGTTTTGCAAAATAAAATAGTTTCTAGATGGAGGAAATGCTTGAAGATGACTCAATGAACCAATGGACAAGGAATTACAAATATTTATTGTGAAATTGAATCCATATCACAATGGAGAAGGCATCCAAACCAGGATTTTGGATTCTTAGAAACCCACAGGGGGCCACTATCCCACAGTTGGAGCCATATGTTGATCAAAATTTTTGATCACCTAGATTTCTTGCTCTTGGAATAATAATTGAAAAAATTGATGTTATAAGAAAATAATTTTTAAACAATCATTAGTTCATTGCATATCCCTCAGTTTCAATTTCACAATGCATTTTGCAGATTCAAAATTTGAATCCATATGCTCAAGATATCCACATTTTTGTCCAACCACCCAAGGAGCACTCTTTCCATGTGCAACACAACTAATTTTTCTTGGAACCACACTCATTTTCTTGGTTATTGCATTCCATACTTAGCCATTTCTCCTTCTTTCCACTCTACTCTCCCTCCTCACTATCCTCTATACTTAACCATTTCCACATTTAAAAATTTCCATACATAGCCCATTTTCATTTTCATTGTCCACTTAGTTAACTTTCATAATAGTAACCACCACTTATTCATTTTCATAATTCATTTCCACGTTCATTTTCCATGTCCACTTATTCATTTTTATTATCATTTCCATTTTCCATTTTCCATTTTCCATTTTTACTTTTCCTATTTCCCTTTTTCATTTCTCCTTTTTCCATTTTCCATTTTTCATATTTTCAAAATTTATATGTTTATTTTCATAATTCATTTCCATTTTCCCATAACTCATTTCCATTTTCTAGTTCATTCTTGTAATTCATTTACATTTTCCTTTTTCCATTTTTTATTTTCCCAAATTTCATATTTCATTTCAATTTTTGTATTTTCACGTAACTCTATGACTCACGTAACCCTACTACTTACCTCCCAAAAAATTACCATGTTTTACTCTTCCAACACTTAGTCAAATTTGACTCATGTGGGACTAACAATGCCAGGTTGGAAAAAGTCCCCATGCCCATAGGTATGCAATCGCACCACATACATTTTGCATGTCTTACTTCCACGTCCTCCACAATGAAGTTTTCACTTTTCACCTTTCTCATACTTATTCATTTCCTTGAAATGCAGATGCGGGGCTACATACCATCCATCAACTTTTTCTTGAGTCTCTAGGTATGTGACACAGCCGCACTCCTCGGAGCACGCCCGCTTCCCACAGGATCTTCTTCTTCTTCTCGGCCCGAAGAACTCCAAGGTTCTTCTATTTCCCTCACGGGAAATCTACACCCACAGTTCTCTTCTCGCGATCCCCTTTCCTTGAATTATCGGGGAATCAGAACTCGCAGCTTCGCAAGTTCTCTATCGACTTTTAGGCTCTCGAGTCCCTGATATCCGATGGTCAGTCAATCGCTGACTTTCTCCCTCCGCTATCAGGACTTCGGCTCTATCGCATCTTCGCAACTCACGATGCCAAACACTCGATTCTCCAACTTCCGATAACCGATGCGTCGAAATGCCGAAACTCGCGATCTCACCGATCGCGACTTCGCTACTTGCGAGGTCAAATAACTTCCCCATCGACTCCCGATGCCCGAGACGCCGATGCTTGCGATATCGCTACCTCGCAACTTCCGTTGCGGAGATTTGGAGTCTCACATCACGAACTCCCGACGTGCCAATCCGCAAGTAGGACCAACGCTCCTCGTGAACCTGATCAATAGCACCATCCTCCTGAACTTCGAACTTCTCCCACACCTGCACTATAACTTCCTTGCACCTCCGCAAGATCCAACGGCCCACGGAGACTCGCAAAATATCCTCAGAGAAATTTCGACCGTCTGTCCCTTCCAGATGAAATCTACGAATGACGAACCGTTCTTCCACAAAACTCGTCACCCTGTGCACAAACCTGTGACGTTCCTTGCAACATTCAAGGCACAACTTTATTACTTTCCCTTCAACGAACTTGAAGGCCTATCCCTCCTGAGCTTTCTTACGGCTTCCAGGTCCTTTGAAAGAAACTCTTTGCACGCACTCCTTGCGGCAAATATTCAACCACGACTAAGTGTTGAAGCTCCTCGACTCTGCACACTCCTGCAGTAGCAGTCTTAATTCCCTTTGCTCAGAATCGCAACCCTGAGACTTCCCCTAGCCTACGCACTCCTTGCACGGCACTATAACCCACAATCACTTCTGGGAGAATGAGAGAAAAAGTTTAACTATTGAGCCTTCTGTCAACGCACTCCTTGCGGATGCTTTCAACTGCACTCCTTGCACGGAACTATAACCCACAATCACTTATGGGTGAATGAGAGAAAAAGTTTAACTATTGAGCCTTCTGTCAATGCACTCCTTGCAGACGCTTTCAACTGCACTCCTTGCAGGAAATCCTTGCTCAAATAGAAAAACAATTGAAACTCATTCCTTCACACTTTCAGACTTCACTTCATACATGAAATCGTATACACAGCATATAAAAGCAAATGTATAACGGGAAGCAAACATTCATGAGCATAATATCAATACATAGAGAAACAACACATAACCATGAATTTGAATCAAAGCTTTCTTCTATTAATTCAAATATCTGTACATGGGTGTTCTTCATATAGTTCTCTGCATGCTCTTCTCTTCCTTGATGAATTCTGAATAATGTTACAATGTACAATGAGGGTGTCTATATCCGTTTTCCCTCTTGGACTCTAGGTTATCAAATCTAGAATTAAATTCCTATCTAACTACATTAAATATATTAAATGCTGACTATCTACCTAAGGACGAGAGCTATCTTCTCAAGGTCCATTACAATATACAAAGTGTGCTTCATTAAATCCACACATTAATGTTTTGCGCAATAATATCAAGGTGTTTCTCAAAATTGGTGTTGGCGCTGTCCAGCTGTCTTCCGCTTCCGTGCTGGCTCACTTGATGTGCTAGCGATGCTCCTGCATCATACTCCTCAACTTGAAAACTTTCATGGGCTCCTGTCCATGAGCTCCTGCATGGTCTGTCCATGCTTTTGTATTTTTGTTTCGCTCTCCCAGCTGGCATCTTCCACTAGGTGGCCCTTCCATTTGACCAGATACTCGAAGTACTCTTTTCTTCGGGTCTTCTTACCCACTTTCTTGTCCAGTATACATTCCATCTGTGGAATTTCTGCTACCGGCATTTGCTTCATCCAATGTATCACTGGTTGCTCAGTTGCAGTTTCTGCTTCTCCAGCCTTGTACGGGTATAAATCTATGATGTTAAATATCAGAGATATTCCAGTGCCATCCGGCAACTCAATCTCATAAGCATTCTCTCCGAATTTTCTCAAGACCTTTCATGGTCCGATTTTCTTCATTTTCAATTTGTTGTATGTTCCCCTTGGAAACCTTTCTTTCCTCAAATGTGCCAGAACTAGATCACCAAATTCGAACTGAAGTTGTCTCCGATGTTGATCTGCCCTGCGCTTGTACTCCTGATTTGAATCTGACAATCACTGCTTCACCCTGCTATGAAGTTCCTTCATCGCCTCAGCGAATTCTTCAGCGCTTGCGCTCTTAGTTATTATCTGTTCCGAATCCCTTAGCTCCGAAAAACCTCTCGGTTGCCTGCCGTATACAATCTCAAATGGACTTTTTCTTGTGCTTTGATTCACCGAATCATTGTATGCGAACTCTACCTGTGGTAATATGCTATCCCAGCTGCTATGGTGCTCTGTCACCAAGCTTCTCAACAAATCTCCTAGACTTCTATTTACCACCTCCGTTTGTCCATCCGTCTGAGGATGATACGTAGAACTAAACGCTAAGTTAGTTCCTAATTTCTTCCACAGTGTCCTCCAGAAATGTCCAATGAATTTGGTATCCCTGTCCTAAACTATGCTTTTCGGCAATCCATGAAGTCGAATGACCTCCTTGAAAAACAAATTTACGATGTGAGTTGCATCGCTGGCATTCTGGCATGGTATGAAGTTTTCCATCTTAGAAAACCTGTCCACTACCACAAATATGGAATCAACACCTCTTTGTGTCCTCGACAACCCCAATACGAAATCCATGCTTATCGCCTCCCATGGCCTCTCTGGTATGGGCAATGGCTGATAAAAACCTGCATTCTACTTTCTCCCCTTCGAATGTTGGAAAACTCTACATCGTTCCACAAATCTCTTGACCTCCGCTCACATTCCCAGCCAAAAATATGACTCATTCAACTTCGCGAATGTTTTGTCATGCCTGAAATGTCATGCCAATCCACCACTGTGTTTTTCTTTTAACAAGTTCTCCCTCATGGAGAATTTCGGAATGCACAGTTGATTGCCTCTGAACAACAATCCTTCCTGGATTATATAGTCTATCCAAGGGCTCCTATCTCTGAGAACTAGATTCTCAGTTGCTTCATACGCTTCTGCAAAATCTGCATCTCCTGCGTACATGTCTCTGAGATTTTCAAAACCCAATGTTTTGACTCAGAATTCCTGCAACAGCAAACACTTCCTGCTCAAAGCATCAACCACTTTGTTAGCAATACCTGAAATGTGTTTGATCACAAACGTGAAATTCTGCATATACTCTACCAATTTGGCATGTTTCTGATTCAACTTGTTCTGTTGAGTCACAAACTGTAATGCATTATTGTCACTATACAATACAAATTCCTTTGGGATCAAGTAATGCCTCCACTTCTTTAGTGTCTGTATGATAGCATAAAATTCTTTATCATATGTGGAGTATTTTAGTTTTGCCTCATCCAGCTTCTCACTGAAATATGTGATTGGCTTGTCTTCTTGACTTAGGACTGCCCCAATGGCAAATTCGCTTGCATCACACTTTACCTGAAACGTCTTCAGGAAATCCGGCAACACCAACACTGGTTGTTCCGTGATCTTTCGTTTCAATAAATTGAAACTCCTTTCAGCCTCAGCTGTCCAGTGAAAAGACTTATGCCGCTTCTTCACTGTATCCATCATTGCTGCACTAATTCCGCTGAAATTCCTGATGAATTTCCGGTAGAAACTAGCCAAACCATGAAAACTTCTCACCTCGAAAATATTTCTTGGTGATGGCCAATTCTTTATCACTTCTACTTTCTCTAGATCCATCCTCAACTCATTCGCTGAAATAACAAAACCCAAGTAAATGAGCTCTGTATTCATAAATGAGGACTTTTTCATATTGATCAATAGCTTCTCCTATTGTAGTCTCTGCATCACTGTAGCCAAATGCTTCAAGTGCTCTGCCACTGATTTACTATAAATCAGTATGTCATCCAAATACACAATGACGAACTTCCCGATGAACTCCCTCAGGACTTCGTTCATCAACCTCATAAAGGTACTTGGCGCATTCGTCAAACCAAACGGCATGACTAGCCATTCATACAATCCTTCATTTGTTTTGAAGGCTGTCTTCCACTCATCGCCTTCTCTCATGTGAATCTGGTGATATCTGCTTTTCAAATCTATCTTTGAAAAATATTTTTCCCCACTTAGGAAATCCATCAGATCATCCATCCTCGGCAATGGAAATCTGTACCTGATGGTTATTTTATTGATCACTCTTGAGTCAGTGCACATCCTCCAGCCTCCGTCTTTCTTCAGATTGATTACTGTTGGAACAGCACATGGACTCAAGCTCTCTTTGACTAACCCTTTGTCCAACAAATCTTGAACTTTCCTCTTAACCTCTTCATTCTCTTGCGGCGTTAATCTGTACGCGGCTTTATTTGGTAAACTAGCTCCTGGTATGAGATCAATATGATGACTCACACTCCTCATCGATGGCAATGAACGAGGTAATTCATCCACTATGATGTCAGCGAACTCTTCTAGCAGTTCCTGAATCTCATCTGGTAAATCATCCACTCTTGTGCTAGTCAAAACAATCCTCGGTTTCCTGACCACAAAGAATTGTGGATCTTCCTTCTTCTCCACTTCCATAAGAAGTTCCTTCCCGCTCATGAGAAGTATTGTGTTGCTTACTTCTGGTTTCACCTCCTTATCCTTTATCGGAAGCAACATATGGGTTCTCCCATTTTTCTCCAGGGTATATGTGTTCATTCTCCCATCATGAATCACATTTATGTCATATTGCCATGGTCTACCCAACAATAAATGACACACATCCATGGGAATAACATCACATAAAATCTTATCATTATACCCACCTATCTTGAATTCAACCAAGCATTGTCTAGTAATAGTTACCTGGTGTCCCTTCTGTAGCCACGAAACTCTATATGGGCTGGGATATTTCAGTTGTCTCTAGCTCCAGTTTCTCGACCATCTCTGTAGAAACGAGATTATCCGTGCTACCACTGTCCACGATGACCTTTCACACCCTATCCTTAGTCTTGCAAGATGTTCTGAACAGTCTGGTCCTCTGGACTGAGCTTTCCACCTCCTTCTCAGGTGTCAAAAGGACTTTTCGCATCATGAGTGATATTCCACCTTCTGCGTCTTCGGCCTCAACATCCTGCCTCTGTGCTTCGGTGATGTGAGCTTCTCCAATGTCCTTATTTTTCTTTGGATACTCATAAGACTTGTGCCCATTATTTCCACACGTGAAGCACTTAACTACTCCACCTCTTCCTCCACCTCTACCTCTAGTACGAGGAAAAGTATTACCATCAGCATAATCTCCTCGCTGATCATTTTGATGTCCTCTCTGTTCAGCATATGGGCCCCTCTGTGAGGTTCCGCCTCTTTCAAATTTACCCTGAGGTTTCTTCCATTTCTCCTTGGGCTTCTGGTATTTGTCCTAGGCAACTGCTTTGCCTCTTGGCTGGCTCCTGCCTCGCCCTCGCTGATCTTTCTTACAGCTCAGCTTCTCCTCTGCTTTCAGAGCCATCTGATAAGCATCCTCCACCATCCTGATGGTTACCATGCTCAATTCATCCTGAATGTCGTATCTCAGACCATTTAGATATCTAGCAAATTTCTCATCATCGCTCTCCCGATGACCTGCTCTGATGTTCAGTCGATAGAATTCCTCAGTGTATTCTTTCACTGTCATCAGTTTCTGTCTCCGGTTCTGCATCCTCCTAAATAGAGTAATTTGATAATCCCTTGGGATGAACTTTGCCTTCATCTTTGCGATCATTCGATCCCAACTCTTGATCTTTTGCTTACCTTTGCAGCATCTATCTACTTGTAGCTTGTCCCACCATATTGTTTCATGTCCTTTCAAGCATGTAATAGCATGCTTTAATTTCTTATCTTCTTCGACATCTTCATAGTCGAAATATGTATCGAGAGATCTAATCCAATCTAGCAACTCCTCGGAATCCAGATTTCCCTCGTAGACTGGAATATCCATCTTCGCCTTCGCACCCATCCTGGCAATGGCCTTGATCAAACGCTCAGTTGACGCGTCTTCTGCTATGACCTCTCCTTCTTCGTGTCCAGCCTCCTCTTCAACTTCGGAATCACTGAAATCTTCAGCACCGACTTCGTGTCTTTGTGTTGTCTCCATGTCTTCGAGTCTTGCTCGGAGATCATGCATTTGTCTCTCCATTTCTGGATTAGCCATCTGTCTACCTCTTGTTTGCACCTCCCTATCTTCTGGTTCAGGTGACTGTCTGTCTCTTCTCGGCGGCATGGAGAATTTCTTTCTCTGCTACGGAAAGCAAAGAAATATTCCCGCTCTGATACCAACTTGACGCAGCCGCACTCCTTAGAGCACACCCACTTTCCACAGGATCTTCTTCTTCTTCTCGGCCAGAAGAACTCCAAGGTTCTTCTATTTCCCTCACAGGAAATCTTCACCCACAGATCTCTTCTCGCGATCCCCTTTCCTTGAATTATCGGGGAATCGAAACTCACAGCTTTGCAAGTTCTCTATCGACTTTTAGGCTCTCGAGTCCCCGAGATCCGATGGTCAGTCAATCGCTGACTTTCTCCCTCCGCTATCGTGACTTCGGATCTATCACGTCTTCGCAACTCGCGATGCCAAACACTCGATTCTCCAACTTTCGATAACCGATGCGCCGAAATGTCAAAACTCGTGATCTCGTCGCTCGCGACTTCGCTACTCGCGAGGTCGAATAACTTCCCCATCGACTCCTGATGCCTGAGACGCCGATGATCGCGATATCGCTACCTTGCGAATTCTGTTGTGGAGATTTGGAGTCTCACCTCACGAACTCCCGACGTGCCGATCCGCGAGTAGGACCAACGCTCCTCGTGAACCTGATCAACAACATCGTCCTACTGAACTTCGAACTTCTCCCACACCTGCACCGTAACTTCCTTGCACCTCTGCAAGATCCAACGGCCCATGGAGACCCATGAAATCTCCTTAGAGAAATTTCGACCGTCCGTCCCTTCCAGATGAAATCTGCGAATGACGAACCGTTCTTCCGCAGAACTCGTCACCCTGTGCGCAAATCTGC
>JASDQU010196567.1:0-19554 GCA_032191745.1 Picea mariana | reverse complement strand
CTCCAAGCTAACCTTCTCCATGAGAGCTCCTCTCCTTTTATAAGATGAAGAGGATAAGGTGAGGAGGTTAGGATGATCCCACTAAATCATGAAAGCGATTAAGATCCAAACCATTCGGATGCCACCTCACCATGGAAGCTTCTCCTTCTAGAAGATTCGAGAAAACGCTTGTTTTCCCACATGTAGGCATTCTCACACCTTGCCTATAGAGAAACCTGTGAACATCTCGCACCCTAGCTATGGTGCAACCTGCGAGAATCAGGCATTCTCGCACCCTGCCTATATAGCAACCTGGGAACTTCCTTTTTTATAGGGTTTTTACAAGGGAAAATGCAACTTCTTTTCTCAGGAAACGTTCTTCTCCCTTCTCTCTTCAGGAACTCAGACCACTGACCCCTCTGAAGGCAACATATAGGTTTACATCATTATGGTCATAGGGATGACAAAAATAATGTGTAACATCCATCACTGAGTTTCCCTTCTAAAAAACCCATTTTTTGAAGATGTACACACCCTGCACCACTACTTCCCACATAGATATGCTTGTTGCATCACTACAACCACATATGTATGCATGTTGCACCACTACGACCCACGTATACTTGCAAAAGTTGCAAAAAATAAAAAGTTGCAAGGAATTCGTTGAGATTACGAGCTATTAGGTAGTTTCCCAACTAATTCACCGCCTATAGCCCGTCACCCAACCAAATAGCCATCATTTTCCCATATAAAAGAGGTGTTGGGGTCTCATTTTACATCTAGACATAAGAACAGTGAAAATATACATATTTCACATCCCCTCCTTGCTCCAAGTAATTGCAACCCTTTTGTGAGAATTTTTCCTGCATTTCCCAATTAGCCCTTATTCCTCCATCAAAAACCCATTCAATTCCCAAGAAGAGATCTGAAGGTTAAGAAGAGAAGCCAGACATAGGTGCACTTGGAGCTTGGTGAAGAGGATCCCGGACTAGGTTTATGGAGCAATAGCCGACCTTGGTTGTAAAAGGTATAATCATTGATTTATCAATAAAAGAAGTACTTTTCCTATCCCAAATCATGGTGTATTTAATGTTTGTAATGGTTTATGTTTTCATATTCTAACTTCTAACCCTTATTTGTATATGAATTGCATGCTTGTAGATTTCTGTCTATTTTTTAATGTAGGCCAACCTTGGGAGGAGGCGTGCAGTCAACGACTATTTCAAGCATGAGAGGATCATCACCAGACACGGAGTAGAGGTATAGTTACCTGATCCTTCTCATCTTTGCTTTTCTCATATAAGTCTTGGGTATGTTTGGGGTAGTTAGAAAAGTATTTGACTTTTAGACAGTTGTGATCTGCCTACATTCTGAACCCTAGTGTAGTCTTAAGGGGTTTTTTTCTTGCTAGCAGAATTGACAACCATAATGGGGAAGCCTCTAGGGTTTTAGGGGATATTTTTTGGGTGTTTGATTGGTTTTTGTATCTTTCAAGTTTCTATTGAGTCTGCTGAGTCTTTTAAGGGATTCTAGTCACCTTCAGGTGCCATACCAGTTCTCCCTACCCTATCAGTCTGTCTTTTTTATTTCTTTTTTGAGGAAATACAGAGGTGTACATGCCCTATAGTGGTTCAGCCTGCGCACATATGCTCCTTGTCTAGTAAACAACCTGTGTACATACACATGTTGCTGAAACGATAGTAGCGTACCTAGTTCAAGAAACTGTTTTTGAAAAAGTGGCAGCCAACCTATTTCCTGATTGAGTTTTATACTTCTCAGGGTTTCTTGACAGAGTACAGTGTCTCTGTTTTTACAGCCATATCCTAGGTTTAGATTCCAGTTTACTTGTTTCTTTAGTCTTCTTATGTTTCCTAGATTTTTTAGCTTATTTTTAGCTTGAAATTTAAGAAAAATGAGTCAGTTCATTTTAACATCTTTTTTTACTTATGCTTTGATTGGAAGAAAATATAAAAAAAAACTTAGTTTGTTAGGTCTCTTTCTTTCTTTGCACTTTCTTTGCATTGTTATTTGAAAAAGAAAAATAAATTAGCATAGTGTTGTGTTTTCTTCTCATCTTGAAATCATTTGAAAAGAAAAATAAGAAAGATAATCCTTCTTTGCCAGTGTCATTATAAGTTTCATTTTTTGCAAGAGTCTTAACAACATCAATTGCACTACCACACCTTTTTAGTAAATCAAGCCATTAAAATGAACGCTAAATATAAAATTAATTATACTTTTATGTTTGTAGGGTCAACCAACTAGTTTAGAGTTAGGTCCTTGAATTAGGTTGGAGAGGAAACTCTTCAATGATTTTAAACAAACATTGGATTCATATATAGGGATTGTTAAAGTCTAGTGATGTGAAATTTATCTGGGACCCCCCTCTAACACAGGAGCTAAAAATGAGGTCGTGTGAGGAAAGACAACAGAGATAACCCCTCCAAATCCAAACTAAACGTAGTTGGGAACAAATATTGAGGATTTGTCGTGGGATACTATCACTCACAATTGCCTATAGAGATTCATGGACCTCAAATCTGTTCGAGATCCTTTGTTGTCTTCCGAACCACTTTCTTTTGATACCCTCGGTAGGTTTTGGACTAGTTATCCTGCTCATTGCGATCCACCCGACTGTCGACTGTACCCGCCTGGTGACTGTTTGCAAGCTGACAACTTACTTTCCTTTATTCTAGAGACTTACATAGGCGATTGCAAGGATATACCACAATACCTAGGGCACATGTTGGATCACACTTTGCAGAGTATACCCGGGGGGTGCTTCTGTGTTTGAGTTCACTTGCACTTGTAAATTTCTCTAGTGTTGGTTGGCGTAACTGTTCTTCCTACTAGATAGTTGTTTGCTTGATTTCTTGGGGTCTCTAACCTAAGGTTCTAGACCATCCACTCCACCGGTCGTGAGGACTTTTCGGTCTTCCACTTAGAAATGTGGAGCTGCCTCTTTATAGGCGTTGTTTTTATAACACTAGTTCACCGAAGTCAATGTGTGAGACTTTTACGGACTTGAATGATCACGCAAGGGGAGAACTTGTGCATATGATTTTCATGGCTAAATTTACTGATGATACCAACCGAGGAACTCCTTCGCAACGGGATTCTTGTGCTTTTCCTTTTTTGAAAACGTTGGTGTCCCATTGATGTCCACTTTGTACATTCTTGGGTTGAATGTGGGATTACCAGTTTGGTTGGGTACCATTCCAAATGTCCTAAATTCTCTTGATGCTTCTCAGTTAAGCACCTTATGTCATGGGAATCATGTTGATGTTCATTTCTCAACAAAGTCTTCTCCTTCTCCTTCTCCCACCTCTGGTGAAATTACAATGACTAGTAACCGGAAGTATAAACGAAATAGAAAGAGGAAGAATAAGAAGAAGAAATCACTAACCTCTGCAAGTCATGTTAGAGATAGGTCATAAACCTCTGCTAGTCATGTTGAAGACAAACACCCAGCCTCTGCAAGTCATGCTGGGGGGGGAATTCCAATCACTACTAGTCATACTAGCGATAGGTCTGTAGCCTCTATGAGTCATGTTATCGACCAATCACCAACCTCTGCAAGTCATGTTGGAGATGTGAAACCAACCACTGCTAGTCATGATGGGGGCATTGATTCTGTTGAGAAACCTAGATGGATAGGACATAATCCTAACTTACCTTGTAAGCTTTGCAAGGGAGATCACCTTACTCATTTGTGCCCTAGCATTCAAGAGGCATGAAAATTATGGTCCTTGTATCCAAACTCTTCTGATTCTCAGGTTTCCTTTCATCCTATTCAACCAGTGGTTGAGAAAGTGTTCATGTTGATGCAGTATTTGGCTGATACCACTCCTCTTTTGAGGGGTGATGTGCCTGTATACCATGTTGTATCGCATCCTATTAGGCGACTGGTTGAGAAAGTGGTCACACTGATGCATTCTTTGGCTGATCCCGCTCTTCTCTTAGAGAGTGTCGAGTCTACTAAAGTGGTCATGCTGATGCAGTCTTTAGTTGATCCCACTCTTCTCTTGGAGAGTGATGTGTCTACCGACTATGTTTTTAGCATTTCTAGTTCAGTAATTTCAGAACAAGGGGGCATTCTGCTTGCTTCGAGCACACCCCCTCCAAGCCCTAGGATGGTTTCCTTTGATTGGAATGACCTTGTTGAGCCTCATCTTCCTTCTTCTACACCCTTTCAAATAAGGGTTGAAGTTAATTCAACACACATTTATCGATGTATTGTGGATGAAGGAGCCTCCGCAAGTATTTTATCCTCCTCGGTTTGGAAAGTCTTGGGATCTCCCGAGCTTGTGTCTTCTTCGCATGAGCTTTTGGCTTTTGACAAATGTCCTAGTGAATATTTGGGGGTTCTTCCTCAATTTCCTATCTCATTAGGTGGGAATATTGTCCTTGTTGATGTTATGGTGGTGCAAGGCCCGTTAGATTTCAATATTCTTCTCGGGCGTGATTATGTATATGCTATGCATGGTGTGGTGTCTACGCTCTTCCGGGTGATGCATTTCCCTCATAATGGAAGCATTGTCACTATTGACCAGCTGGCATCTGATAATCACCATCCTAATTCGAAGATATTTTAGGCTACCTCATTATATGTTTCTAGTGTTTATGTAGACTCTACCCCGCCATGGGTTAATTATGTGGTGTCTTATCCTCGGTGTTCAATTGCTTCTGAGTAGGAACCTGTGCAATCATGTTTTCCTTCTCGAGACATGGTCTTGAAAATTGATCTGTTGGTTTATCCAATGGGGAAATGGGAGCCTTTGCTTCCCCCTCTTATTACAAGTGATCTCATCGGGATTAATTGAGAAAAGTAGCCCCTTGGATTCTTCTTTAAGCCCTTTTCAGACTCTCTAAACATGAAAATATTGTCAAGCGATCTTGTTTCCCTTCACACTCAACAAACTCAAATTTGAAGGCACGTCTGTCTAGTGGTGGTTTACCCATTTTTCGGTCTAGATGGTCAATTGTAAGAACAAAGGTATACTATAGGAACTTCGGTTCACTAGAAGAGTATTCTCAGGTATAATTTTAACCCCTTTTCAGGCCCGAGGGACTAAATTTACGAAAAAAGAACATTCTTCTTGGTTTTGGTTTATCACCTTCTTCAGGCCTTGGAGATTACTTACGAAAAAGGAACCCCCACGAAGTCCATAGTTAAGCTCTTTTCAAACTCCCTAAAATTGAAAATATCGTCAAGTGACCTTGTTCCTTCACACTCATTAAATTGGTCCANTTCTATCATATAGATTATGGAGGAAAAAGGTACACCTCGTGAGATTCGTCTCGCCGGGACAGTTCTCCTTAGTAAATTTATATTTATTCGGGCTAAGGAGACTAAATCCATAAAAAGGTAGTGAGTCCATAGTTAAACTCTTTTCGGACTCCTTAAAATTGAAAATATTGTCGAGTGATCTTGTCTTTTTTACACTCGTTAAAATGGTTTTGAATAGACATATTTTTGGTGCTAGTTTACCCCTTTTTCGAACCGAATAGAATATTTCCAAAAAAGGTACCCCAATGGAGTCTTCTTTTACATTTTTTCAGACTCTCTAAACATGAAAAAACTACCGAGCTTACCTTCTCTGGGCTCGTTAAAAATTACATTGAAGGAGGTTTCATCGTGTCTTGCTAATCGCGTTTGCATCTCTATGTCTTTGGCCTAATATTGGCTCCATTTCACTCTCAAGTGAACCTTTGAAGCACACCTTATACAAAAGCCTTGTAGCACTTTGCCTCTACGACATGACACCTTGACCCATGGAGGAATTTTCCTCGAGTGTCCTTTTCCTGCACATGTCTCCTTGCTCTGAGAATTAGTGTGTTCCTTGCACTTGGAACTGGTATGCTTTCTTATGAAACTCTTTCCTCCTTTTTAACATAGAATTCCTTTATTCTTTTTCAAATCTCTTTAAAAAATTGAAAAAGACAAAAAAATAAAATAAAAAACCCAAAAAGAGGGAACGAAAAAATATATTCTTTTTTGGAAGCACAATGAGTCGCCCTTGGACAAAGCACATCCTTCTGATTTTTCATCAAGCATTGGGATCTAGTATAAAATATGCAACCCCCATCCCCTCCTGGGGTTTTGTAACCTCCCGGTCTAGGATATTTTTTTTCCCTGAGTCAGATCGACTCTTCAGGCTCCTGTTTGAACCCAAAACAATTATACATAGGCCCCTTTTTCTCCTTTAGGCTCAGGTCCTGTGACACCCGCACCCTCTGTCTGCACGCTTTGGGAGCTCTTCAATTTGTGGGCACTAGCCCCTTGCTACATACGCCCTTGCAGGGATGATTTTATGGGCTAAATTTCACTCATGGGCTAATTTTCCATGGTTTTTCCAAAAACGAGATTCACTATTTTAAAAATGATTCACCCAAATTCTATAGAATAAAATTATTTTAACTTAAAAATCGCCAAAATTTTATAAAAACTATATAAAATACTTAAAAATTTGAATATTTTTACAAAAATATTGCCAAACATTTATAGTTGACATATGAAGGATTAGTAAGATTCACAAGGTTTCTACATTTTAAAATAATTTTCCATCCTTAAAATCATCCCTGCTCCCTTGGGCTATGACCTTGCACAAACACATGATTGTGGGCGTGGGCAAGAGTGGTTTTAGACCAACTAGATTTTCACTCCGCAATACACCTCCAGTTGCCATGTATCCCTTTGTTAAAACCATGGTTCCAATTACGGCCCGCTCAAGGAAAATTATCATCTGAGAATGTCCTAGCCCCGTAATCCTTCTCATCTGTCAATCTCCAATCCCTTGGTGATGATCTTACATGACCACGCAATTGCGGCCTGCCTTCGACATTTTAAAGTCCGTTCAACTCCTGTCCTCGAGATGCTATGGAACCGTCGATCTCTCAATCTTGACAATACTGTCTAAAATGGCGGTTCAGATCTTCCCTTTCCAAATATATGGACCAGATATACCTCCAATGGATCAATGAATGGGATCTCCTTCACGATTCCGGACTTCGGAATTTTCAAATCTCAAACCCTCGCTACTAGTGACTGATTATCTTTTGTAGTGGAAGATTTGCTGACACGTATTCTCCCTAATCAATGGTTGTGCTCCTACTTTGGGAATTTGGTCTCCTCAACCAGATCAACGGTCCTACGACTCCCTTCTAGATCAACGATCAAGATCTTCTTCGGGTCTTTGGACTTTTCCCCCTCCGCTTTTCTCCGGAGTTCTATATCTAGCGCCACGCATCCACCTTCACATCGATGATTGTCGTCATTTCAGATTTCTGGACTTCAGAAATCTCAAATGTCAAACCTCACCTTCATTCGTACTTCAATATTCCGAAGTTGACGATCTATGGACACATGTCCTTCTCAATCAACGACCCTACCTTTACTTCGGGTGTTTGACCTTTCAACTTGGATCAATGGTCCTATGACCCTCTTCTTGATCAACGGTCGAAATCTCCTTCGGGTCTTCGGACTTCTGAGATCTCAAATCTCAAACTTCACCCTTTTCCCAATTCTTTTATCTAAAGGTTACGATACACTAACACATGTCCTCCTCAAATCAACGGCTGAGATTTACTTTGGGTATTTACCTAGAGTACATGGATTTATGTCATGTCGCCCTTAGATCTGATGGCTATGAATTGCTTCAAGACTTTTCTCGGAGTCAACAGATTCACACCATGTCTCCTCTTTATCTGATAGCTATGAATTGCTTCGAGAATTTTCTCGGATTCCACATATTCACACCACGTCTCCTCTGAATCCGATGACACAGATTCACTTTGGATGATCTGACGCCTAAGATTCACTTTGGATGATCTAAAGACTCAGATTCACTTTGGTTGATCGGACACCTGCGATTTATTTCGAATTTCCGGCTCTTCAGGCTTCAGAAATATCAAGTCTCAAACTTACTTCCTTATGGACTCACAACATATGATGAATCTGATCCACTTTGGGTGATCTAATGCTTGAGACTTACTTCAGATAATCTAACGGCTCTAATCCACTTCGGCTGATCATATGGTTGAGATTCACCTCGAATCTCTGGAACTTCGAACTTCAGAAATATCAACTCTCAAACCTTACCTTCTCCTGAACTCACAGCATATGACGGGTCAGATCCACCTTGGGGATCCAACGTTTGAGCTTTAATTCAGGTGATCCAATGGCTCAGATCTTCTTCTGTTGATTGAACAATTGAGACTGTACCTTGGATTTCCATCTCTTCAAGCTTCAAAAATCTCAGTTCTCAAACCTTGGTGAGTTCTCTCTCCTGAGTGTGCAAAGTGCTAAGGCTCATGCACCTTACTCTGATCAGATGACTATTGATCCATTGCACTATGATCCAACGACCATTGTCGCTCCTCCTCCTGAGCTTTTGGTTTCTTCCAACTTAGAATATTTCTTAGTCCTCAAAGGTTTCGAACCACTGCTCCTCATAGGAGTCCAGCTCTTGGATCTCGTCAACACTTATGAAGAGTGTTATCCCTTCTGAGCTTAATCCTTAAAGTATTTTGACTTCCCACACACTCCTTGTGTTCTTGGGATTTCAATAACTCAAATCGAAGGATTTCTTGAAAATAAATTCTTCTCTCCCTCCTGGCATTCCTCTTGCTCGATACACACCTTGCAGAGCTCTACAGAGTTCTCAGTGACTCTATCTCTTTCTGAACTCAACAAAGAGTTCCTCTTGTGTGCTTCTTTCACTTATACTGATGAAGGTTCAACGATATCTCTCCTGAGCTTCTCTGAGGTTAACTCACCTCTATCAACGCACTCCTTGCAGACAACGTGCACTCCTTTCACTCAAAACTCAAAGATGAGAAACAATTGAAACTCATACAATACTTCACCATTTCATACATTTAGAACATGAATGACATATAAAATCATAACGATAAACACAAATACACAAACACATCATATGTAGGAAAAACTGCTTTTCTATTATCTTTGTGTGTCTATACAGATGTTTACAAAAACTAGACTCTAACAAAGTCTTAGTTCTCTCAAGTTCTCCTAATGTAACTCTATTCTGAGTTCTACTTCTCCTAAGACCTCCCTCTACAAAATATCTATCTCCTTTACAAAAGAGGTCTCTATGAGCTTATCCTCTTCACCGCTTCAGTGTCTCAATTACGACACCATACTCCTACGAATTCATTACATAAATGATGATCCAGACCTAACTACGATCTAGACCTGCTTACACTCAACTATTTAAGGTGACCCTACCCACTACCTGTACAAAGGTATGGTTTGGCTCTTACAACCTTACCATGAAAATCCCCANTAATGAGATCCTCTTCTCCAGTGTTGAAATCCTCCTGGATCCCAAAATCTTCCTTGGAGTTGTCCTCTTTCTCCTCTCCAACTATGTTGTTGTTGCTCCTACTTCTTTTTCTTCTTCCCTGCTGCTATGGCAGACTCTCCTCTGCTCAGCTTCCCTTTGTTGGTTGTTTCTTTTGACCTCAACATCAACCTTCTCATTTCCTCTATCACTTTGTCTAGCTACTCCAATGGTTGGCTCTTCTTATGCAGTCTTCTCTACTGCACTTCCTCCTCAAACACATCAAAGGGTAGATCACCCTAATCCCCCATGTAATTTTCTTCTTCTGTGGCATTAGCTTTCCACCCTTCTAAAAAATTCAATTATGCCGTCTCATCATTGAGTTGTTGTTCAACTTCCTTGACTGACATATTGGCTTGTGTCAGCTCCTCTTGTGTTGGCATATCTCCAACTCCCTCCAGTTTTTCCTTAGGCTGGAATGATCCTCCATCTGTCACCAACTCGATCTGTTGGATGTGTTAGCTTTGCACCATTACCCTTCTCTCTAGGGATTCTATTTCTTCATACAGATCAGCAAAATCTATCTTGTCTGCTTCATCTTCTGTTGCAGGCTCCAGTGCTACAGTCATCTATTGTTCAGCTTCCTCGCTGAAAATTTTGAGCAATTTTGTTGAATTCTCTTCTCCTTCTGTTGGGGTAGACATCAGTGTCTGCTCTGTTTCTTCCTCTTTGATAGTTTTTGTTGGTTGTCTTTCTTATTATTTTGCACTTTCATCATGTGCACTGGCCTCTACTTGGTTGTTTGGTAGGAATATCTTCATCCCTCCAATAATCAGAATTCTCCTCTGATCCTCCTTTTGTATAGTGATATTTTCTAACTTCTCATCATCTTCATTCACATGGTCTGAAAATCCACATGAATCTTCATCCATCAACACTCCTTTCTGACCTGAACCCACTTCTGAGCTCCTGAGACTTTTTGATAGTATCACCTTCCCTCCCTTGCCCACCTGGAAGTTTGGGACTTCTCTTCTGCCCACCTACCAGTTTATGAGATCAACCGATCCCATCTCATTTCCCACCTGACAATCAAAACTTTCAACACTACTCCTCTATCAATATATGAGACTTTCGACTGATCTCTTCCCATTGCCCACCTGGAAACTTGAAAGTCCATTTCTTCCCACCTAGCAGTTTATAAAATCTTTGACTGATCTCACCTCCTCCTCATCACTTAGGTGTCTCCCAATTTCTAGTTAACATATGTGAATCAGTTCCTCCTCTGTGTCACTGAGGTCTTCTAATTCCCTCAGCCACCTTCTTAAATCTTGTTGCTTCTTTATGGACAACAACTTTTGAACATGCCATTTTGCCTTCCTGTTCAAAGGACATTCGTACCTCCAGTGTACCTTTGTCTCTCGTTGCATCCTCAATGCTAGTTGTTCCATCCCTGCTCTTATCTCATTGAGCTCCAGATCCATCTTTGGATTTCATTTATTCTTGTGGCCTTCTCTTCGACCACACCCATGGCCTTCAATAGCCATTTCCACCTTCTACTTGCCCTCCTGGCAAGCTTATGGATCACTCTACATCTGAGAGAATCACCATCTTCTCCCACATCTAACCTAGTTGTTTAAATTTTTGTTGTTGTGCACATGCAACAACCTTCTCACAGAGCACCAGTACCCTGCTTTCCTCCTTTCACGTGCTACCTACAGGTAAATTCAAATTCTGACACCACCTGACGTAATCATGTTATTTCTTCTTTAGTGTCTTCTGCCTCTTTCTCTTTTGCCTGAAATATATAGACGAGAATCTAGGCTCTGATACCACCTTGTATTAGAGTATCTCTTGTCACTGTATCACCCTTTTCCTGTTGTCTGGAACAAAAATTATGGCTCTGATACCACCTGATGGAGCCCCCCTCCCCTCCTAGGGTTCTACGACCTCCCGGTCTAGGATATTTCTTTCACTTGAGTCAAATCGACTCTTCGTTCTCCCGTTTGAACCCAAAACAATTATACACATACCCCTTTTTCTCCTTTAGGTGTAGGTCATGTGATACCTACACCCTCTGTCTGTGTTCTCTGGGAACTCTTCAATTTGTGGGCGCTATCTCATTTTCACTAACCCCTTCCTACATACACCCCTAGGCTATGAGCTTGTTCAAACGCGTGATTATGGGCACCGGGCGCAGGCAAGAGTGGTTTTAAAGCAACCTTATTTTTGCCCCTCAATTCCCCTCCAACTGCCATGTATCCCTTTATTAAAACAATGGTTCCAATTACAGTCTTCTCAAGGAAAATTAACATCCATGCATGTCCTGGCCCTACAATCCTTCTCATCCATCGATCTCCAATCCCTTGGTGATGATATTATGTGACCACGCGATTGCATCCCTCCTTCGATATTTTAAAGTTCGCGTAACTCCTATCCTTGAAATGCCACAGGACCATCGATCTCTCAATCTAGACGATACTGTCTAAACTAGTGGTTCAGCTCTTCCCTTTCCAAATATACAAAACAGATCTACCTCATCTAGATCAACGGATGTGATCTCCTTCACGATTCTAGAATTCAAACTTTTGAAATCTCAAAACCTAGCTACCTGTGACTGATTACTTGCCAGAGTGGAATATCTACTGACACGTATTCTCCCTAATCAATGGTTGTGCCCCTTCTTTGGGACTTTGGTTTCCTCAACCAAATCAACGGTCCTATGAATCCCTTCCTGATCAATGATCAATATCTTCTCTGGGTCTTCGAAATTTTCCCTCTCCTCTTTTCTCTAGAGTTCTGGATCTAGTGCCATGCGTCCACCTTCACATCGACGACTGCCATCGTTTTGGATTTATGGACTTCAGAAATATCAAATGTCAAACCTCGCCTTCATCCATAACTCAATATTTTGGAGTTGACAATCTATGTACATCTGTCCTGCTCAATCAACGACCCTGCCTTTACTTTGGTTTTTTGACCTTTCAACTCGGATCAACGGTCCTGTGACCCTCTTCTTGATCAACAATCGAGATCTCCTTCGAGTCTTTGCACTTCTGAGATCTCAAATTCAAAATTCGCCCTTTTTCCCAATGATTTTATCTGAAGGTTACGATCCACTGACACGTGTCCTCCTCGAATCAACGACTGAGATTTGCTTCGGTTCTTTACCCAGAGTACATGGATTTACACCATGTCTCCCTTAGATCTGATGGCTATGAATTGCTTCGGGACCTTTCCCGGAGTCCACAGATTCAAGCCACGTATCCTCTTTATCTGACAGTTATGAATTGCTTCAAGAATTTTCCCAGAGTCCACAGATTCACGCCACGTCTCCTCTAAATCTGACGCCTGAGACTCACTTCAGATGATCTGATGACTCAGATTCACTTCGGCTAATCGAACGCCTAAGATTTATTTCAGATTTTCGGCTCTTCGGGCTTCAGAAATATCAATTCTCAAAATTTCTTCCTTTTGGACTCACAACATCTGACGGATTAGATCCACTTTGGGTAATATGATGACTGATACTTACTGCGGACAATCTAACGACTCTGATCCACTTTGGCTGATCGGATGGTTGAGATTCACTTCCGATCTCCAAAACTTCGAACTTTAGAAATATCAACTCTTAAACATTACCTTCTCTTGAACTCATAGCATCTGACTACTCAGATCCACCTTGGACATCCAATGCTTGAGATTTACTTCGAGTGATTCGATGGCTGAGATATGCTTCAACTGATCAAACGGTCAATATTCTACCTCGAATTTCTGGCACTTCGGGCTTCGGAAATATTAGTTCTAAAACCTTGGTGAGTTCTCTCTCATGAGTGTGCGAAGCACTAAGGCTTGTGCACCTTACTCTGATCAAATGGTTTTTGATCCATTGCATTATGATCCAACGACCATTGTCACTCCTCCTCCTAAGATTCTGATTTCTTCCAACTTAGAATATTTCTATGTATTCAAAGGTTTTGAACCTTTGCTCCTCCTACGAGTCCGACTCTTGGATCTCGTCAACACTTATGAAAAGTGATAGCCCTTCTAAGCTTGATCCTTAAATGATTTCGACATCCCACTCACTCCTTGAATTCTCAGGATTTCGACAGTGCAGATCGAAGGATTTATTGAAAAGAAATTCTTCTCACCCTATTGGCGTTCCTCTTGCTTGATGCACACCTTGCAGAGCTCTACAGAGTCTCAGTGACTCTATATATTTCTGAACTCAACACAAAGTTCCTCCTATGCACTCCTTGCACTTCTACTAATGAAGGTTCAATGATATCTCTCCTGATATTATCTGAGGTTAACTCACCTCTGTCAATGCACTCCTTGTGGACAACGTGCACTCCTTGAACTCAAAACGCAAAGATGAGAAACAATTGAAACTCATACAATACTTCACCAGTTCATACATTTAGAAAATGAATGACATATAAAAGCATAATGATAAACACAAATACATAAACACATGGTATGCAAGAAAAACTAATTTTCTATTATCTATGTGTGTCTATACAAAAGTTTACAAAAACTGGACTATAACATAGTCTCAATTCTCTCAAGTTCTCCTAACCTTACACTATTACAAGTTCTACTTCTCCTAATACCTCCCTCTACAAAAGATCTCTCTCCTTTACAAAAGAGCGCTCTATGAGCTTATCCTCTTCATCGCCTCAGTGAAATCACTATCTCAGTCACAACACCATACTCCTATGGCTTCATTACATAAATGATGATCCAGACCTGACTACGATCTAGACCTTCTTACACTAAACTATTTAAGGCAACCCTATCCACTACCTGTATAAAGGTATGTCTTGGCTCATACAACATTACAATGCAAATCCCCATGGGATCAGATTTTGAATTTAAAAATGAGAGGGTCAATGTCTCCCCCTTTCTCCATTACGTGCCTATGCGTTGGCTTGTTGGCGCATTTTCTGAGGTGGAGCAATGATCCTACATCATACTCCACTACTGAGAAAATCATGAGCTCCTTCTAATGATATTCTCTTCTCCAGTGTTGAAATCCTCCTGGATCCCAAACTCTTCCTTGGAGTTGTCCTCTTGCTCCTCTCTAGCTATGTTGTTGTTGTTGCTTCTTATTTTTCTTCTTCCCTGGTGCTATGGAAACCTCTCCTCTGCTCAACTTCCCTTTGTTGACTGTTTCTGCTGACCTCAACATCAGCCTTCTCATTTCCTCTATCACTTTGTCCAACTGCTCCAGTGGTTGGCTCCTCTTATGCAGTCTTCTCTGTTGCACTTCCTCCTCAAACACATCAAAGGGTAGATCACCCTAATCCCCCATGTCATTTTCTTCTTCTATGGAATTAGCTTTCCACCCTTCTACAAACTTCAGTTCTACAGTCTCATCATTGAGTTGTTGTTCATATTCCTCCATTGACATATTGTCTTGTGTCATCTCCTCTTGTCCTATCATATCTCAAACTCCCTCCAGTTGTTCCTCATGCTGGTATGCTCCTCCATCTGTCTCCAACCCAATCTGTCAAATGTGTTGGTTTTGCACCATTAACCTTCTCTCTAGGGCTTCCAGTTTTTCATACAGATCAGCAAAATCTATGTTGTCTGCTTCTCCTTCTGCTACAGGATCCAGTGCTGCAGTCATCTCTTGTTCAGCTTCCTGGCTGAAAATTTTGAGCAATTTTGCCGAATTCTCTTCTCCTTCTACTGGGGTAAACATCAGTGTCTACTCCATTTCTTCCTCTTTGACAATTTCTGTTGGTTGTATTTCTTCTTCTGCTGCACTTTCATCATGTGCACTGGCCTCTACTTGGTTGTTTGGTAGGAATTTCTTGATCCCTCCAATAATCAGAATTCTCCTATGATCCTCCTTTTGGATGGTGAGAGTTTCTAACTTCTCATCATCTTCATTCACATGTTCTACAAATCCACATGAATCTTCATACATCAACACTCCTTACTGACCTAAACCCACTTCTGAGCTCCTGAGACTTTCTGATAGTATCACCTTCCCTCCTTGCCCACCTGGAAGTTTGGGACTTCTCTTTTGCCCACCTACCAGTCTATGAGATCAACCAATCCCATCTCATTGCCCAACTAGAAATCTGAACTTTCAACATTGCTCCTCTGGCAATATATGAGACCTTCGACTGGTCTCTTTCCATTTCCCACCTGGAAACCTGAAGGTCCATTTCTTCCCATCTAGTAGTTTATGAAATATTTGATCAATCTCACCTCCTCTTCATCACTAAGGTGTCTCCCAATTTCTGGTTCACGGATGTGAATCTGTTCCTCCTCTGTGTCACTAAGGTCTTCTAATTCCCTCAGCCACCTTCTCAAATCTTGTTTCTTCTATCTGGCCAACAAATTTTGAACATGCCATTTTTCCTTCTTATTCAAAGGGCATTCATACCTCCAGTGTATCTTTGTCTCTCATTGCATCCTCAATGCTAGTTGTTCTATCCTTGCTCTTATCTCGTTGAGCTCTAGATCCATCTCTGGATTTTATTTGTTCTTGAGGCCTTCTCTTAGATCACACCCATGGCCTTCAATAGCCATTTCCACCTTCTACCTGCCCTCCTGGCAAGCCTATGGATCACTCTACATCCGAGAGAATCTCCATCTTCTCCCACAACTCACCTGGTTGTTTATATTTTTTTTGTTGTACACATGCAACAACCTTCTCACATAGCACCGGTACACTTCTTTCCTCCTTTCACCTGCTACCTACAGGAAAATTCAAATTCTGACACCACCTGACGTAATAATGTTATTTCTTCTTTCGCGTCTTCTACCTCTTTCTCTTTCGCCTGAAATCTACAGATGAGAATCTAGGCTCTGATACCACCTGGTATCAAAGTATCTCCTATCACCATCTCTCCCTTTGCATGTTGTATGCAAGAAAAATTATGGCTCTGATACCACCTGATGGAGCCCCCCTCCCCTCCTGGGGTTCTACGACCTCCCGGTCTAGGATATTTATTTCACCTAAGTCGGATTGACTCTTCGGGCTCCCGTTTGAACCCAAAACAATTATACACATGCCCCTTTTTCTCCTTAAGGCGCAGGTCTTGTGATACCTGCACCCTCTATCTACGTGCTCTCAGCGCTCTTCAATTTGTGGGCACTAGCTCATTTTCACTATCCCCTTCCTACATACACCCCTTGGCTATCACCTTGTTCAAACACGTGATTGTGGGCACGGGAAAGAGTAGTTTTAGAGAAACCGACTTTTCGCCCTACAATTCACCTCCAACTGCCAGATATCCCTTTATTAAAACCGTGGTTCCAATTATAGCCCACTCAAGGAAAATTAACATCTAATCATGTCCTGGCCTCGCAATCCTTCTCATCTGTCCAACTCCAATCCCTTGGCGACGATCTTACATGACCACGCGATTGCAGCCTACCTTCGACATTTTAAAGTCCACGCAATTCCTATCCCCGAAATTCTACAGGACGATCGATCTCTCGATCTTGATGGTACTGTCTAAACTGGTGGTTCATATCTTCCCTTTCCAAATCTACAGACTAGATCTACCTCCTCTAGATCAATGGATGTGATCTCCTTCGCGATTCCGGAATTCAAACTTTTCAAATCTCAAACCCTTGCTACCTGTGACTGATTATCTGTCGGAGTGGAAGATCTGCTGACACATATTCTCCCTAATCAATGGTTGTGCCCCTTCTTCTGTACTTTGGTATCCTCAACCAAATCAACGATCCTATGACTCCCTTCCCAATCAATGATCAAGATCTTCTCCGAGTCTTTGGAATTTTCCCCCTCCTCTTTTCTTCGGAGTTCTGGATTTGGCACCACACGTCCACCTTCACATCGACGACTATCGTCGTTTTGGATTTTCGGATTTCAGAAATATCAAATGTCAAACCTCGCCTTCATCCGTACTTCAATATTCTAGAGTTGAGGATATATGGACACCTGTCCTGCTCAATCAATGACCTTGCCTTTACTTCAGTTGTTTGACCTTTCAACTTTGATCAACGGTCCTATGACCCTCTTCTCGATCAACGGTCGATATCTCCTTCGGGTCTTTGGACTTATGAGATCTAAAATTCAAACTTCGCCCTTTTTCCCAATGCTTTTATATGAAGGTTATGATCCACTGACACGTGTCCTCCTCGAATCAACGACTGAGATTTACTTTGGGTATTTACCCAGAGTACATGTATTTACGCCACGTCTCCCTTAGATCTGACATCCATGAATTGCTTCGAGACATTTCCCGGAGTCCACAGATTCATGCCACATCTCCTTTTTATATGACTACTATGAATTACTTCAGGACTTTTCCCGAAGTCCACAAATTCATGCCACGTCTCCTCTGAATCCGGTGACTCAGATTTACTTCGGAAGATCCGACACCTGAGATTCACTTCGGACGATATGATGACTCAGATTCACTTCGGTTGATCGAATTCCTAAGATTTATTTCATATTTTTGGCTCTTCGAGCTTCAGAAATATCAATTCTCAAACTTTCTTCATTCTTGACTCACAGCATGTGACGACTCAGATCCACTTCGAGTGATCTGATGCCTGATACTTACTTCAGACAATCTAATGGATCTGATCCACTTCGATTGATCGGATGGTTGAGATTCACCTCGGATCTCTAGAACTTCAGACTTTGAAAATCTCAACTCTCAAACCTTACCTTCTCCTGAACTCACATCATCTGACGGATCAGATCCACCTTGGTCATCCAACTCTTGAGATTTACTTCAAGTGATCTGATGGCTCAGATATTCTTCTATTGATCGAATGGTTGAGATTCTACTTCAGATTTCTGGCTCTTCGGGCTTCAGAAATATCAGTTCTCAAACCTTGCTGAGTTATCTCTTCTGACTGTGCGAAGTTCTAAGTCTCGTGCACCTTACTCTGATCAGACGGTTGTTGATCCATTGCACTATGATCCAACGACCACTGTTGCTCCTTCTCCTAAGATTCTCATTTCCTCCAACTTAGAATATTTCTCTGTCTTCAAAGGTTCCGAACCATTGCTCCTCCTATGAGTTCGACTCTTGGTTCTCGTCAACACTTATGAAAAGTGATATCCCTTCTAAGCTTGATCCTTAAAGGATTTCAACTTCCCACGCACTCCTTGCATTCTTGGGATTTTGATAGCGCAGATCGAAGGATTTCTTGAAAATAATTTTTTCTCGCCCTCCTGGCATTCCTCTTGCTTGATGCACACCTTACAGAGCTCTACAATGTCTCAATGACTCTATCTCTTTCTGATCTCAACACAGAGTTCCTCCTATGCACTCCTTGCACTTCTATTGATGAAGCTTCAACGATATCTCTCCTAAGATTCTCTAAGGTTAACACACATCTGTCAATTCACTCCTTGTGAAAAACGTGCACTCCTTGAACTCGAAACCAGGGATGATTTTAAGGATGAAAATTTATTTTAAAATGTAGAAATGTTAGCGAATCTTAGTAATCCTTCATATGCCAACAATTGAAGAAATCCAGTTGCCAAGACAGGTGCCTCTGCATGTTTTCATGACACCATAGATTCCAGAAGCTGAAGAATACAGATGTTGAATTTTGAGATTGAAGACAATTCAAATGCTAGTTTAGTCATTAAGTCTTTATTATCAAGTTGTTTAGTTAGATTTGAATTGTTATTTTTAGATACAGATCCAAGTTTTTAGGATCTTTAAAACTGATTGTAAAAGGCTATAAATGCCTATCTTTCCTAAGATACCAGGGTTCAATCTGGGAATATATTTTGTGCTACTATAGAGACTCTTATTTACAGAATAAAAGTTCAGTTTCCTTTCGTTTTCAATATTAGAAATATCCATGTTTCCCTTTCTGTACTTTGTTTCAGTTTATTTTAGCTTATGAAGACTGTTATCTCTTTATTAAGCTCATAGAATTGAAGTAAAGGATTTCTTTCTATCTTGCACTAAGCCCTACATTCAGTTGTATTTGGCAATCAAGAATAGTGTTCTTCATCCTCTCCTTTCAATTTACTTGATCTAATTATTGTTTCCTGAAAGCATTGTTTCTTTAGACGTATAATGAGTTGTCTATTACACTGATCATTAAAAACCCCATTGTTCCAAGCATATCTACACATTATTTTTAAGTTACCAAGCATCCTTAGTATACAACCCTAAGGAGTTTCTTGGAGTGATAACAAATTGGCGCCGTTGCCGGGGAAACGAAATTCAAGCTCTGCTTTTCTGGGATACGACACAGAGCCGATCTTTGATGATAGACAAAGATTAGACATTTTTAGTTAGGTTGTAATTAT
>JASDQU010196565.1:1439-11483 GCA_032191745.1 Picea mariana | reverse complement strand
CATAACATGAAAAAAACAACACATCACAACACAAGAGTTTAATGTGGTTCACCCAACTTGGGCTACGTCCACAACGACTGGCTTCTTATATTAGTCATTTAGAATATTATTATAGTTGTGCACTGCACTACAAAATATGCAACAGTAACATTACCTAAACCTTCCTATCCATTTTTCTACAGTGCGATCTTCACTGCTCAATCATACCTCAAAACTTCTTCCTCATTTGACAAACTCAAAAGAACTTCACACCATCGCCACTCAACTCTTGGAGCTCCTTCTACCCAAAAACCCATTACCTATTTATACATCAAAATAGGGCTAATCCCATTACAATGTGGAAAAAATGTCCCAAAATCCTAACTACTTTCCTCCTATTGCACGCCTCTCCATTGTGCTTCCTTATGTCGCGTACTTTGACTCCTTAAAGTCCACTCCTTCTGTGCACTCTAGTACATCTTATAGCTTCCTTTTATTCTTTGACTTGTTCTCGATTAAATCTCAAAACATAACCAAAACTTATCCAAAATTCCTATCCAACATGCCCCCAACACTCATGATCCAGGTGGATATTGGTGGCCACCCACCTATTCCAACTGGCTCCTCTTAATATTTTTTAGTGCAACACTTTCTTCTGTAATTCTTTGTCATTGTGGGTTCTACACTTCCGGGGTTGTCTGAAGCCCTGCACAACTTCCAGGTGGATATTTGTGGCCGCCCACCTAATCCATGTTGGACTTACTTCACACACACCTAGGATTTATTTTTCCTAAGGTTTTCCCTATGTTTATTAGTCATTATTTAGTCTCCTATATTTTAGGAAGAATATTCCTCTAGGGAGAATATTCTCTTCAATTCACACTTCAGTTTGATCAGTTAAGTGGAGTCTATATTAAGCATTGGTATTATCACCATGCATCATTGGGATCATCACCAACTAATTCCCATTATCCTTGGGATCATCACCAGAGTATCGCATTACTCATGATTCCCTAATCTCCTCCTCACTTCACTTTGTTTCAGTCAGTTAACTGAAGATTGATAGACTAGTTAACTCAGCTAGGTGGAAGTTCACTTTTGTAACTTCCTGAGAGACCAGACTAGGTGGGAGTTTACTGTCATAACTATTGGTGTGTGTCCATACCACTCTATACCACCATTATGGTGCATCAGATTCTCTTCCAGTGCACATTGGTTGAGTTATACAGAGTATATCATGTGTAAATTATCGTTCATTCATTTGGTTAATGAGAATTCTTCCATTCTTTCTCTCTTGCTTCTCTTTTCTTTTATTTTCTCTGCAAATGTGTATGTCAATTTCCATCTAGATATATTTTGTGCAAGTTCAACACATTTACATGGTATCAATTCTGATGGACTGCTATGGAAAAGACACACCAAATTATTTTTGTAGGTACTAAAGATTGAATATAGCGGAAAAATGGAATTTTCAAAAGAATTCATTCTTACACCTTACAATTTATTTGCATGGAAGGAGAAGATGATAATGCATCTTCAAAGGAGAGGATTGTACAGAAAAACCATCAACATAGAGATAGAACCACCATCAACCATAGAAAAATACAATTATCTAAATCGAATGGATGAAGCGTTCGAAACAATTTGCAGTCTCATTTCTTCTAAACTCCTCTTTCACATATCCTCTTGTAAAACCCTCAATGAAGCCTAGACCACTGTTGGCGCAGGCCAATTTTGGGAAATAATCAAAGAAGCATCTAAAAATAGGGAAGGGTGCTGGAAAAGGAGGAAAAGAAACACCGAGAAAAATAGTTACAAAGTGGAAAAACTGTTGTGGAGTAGTTGGAAACTGGACAATCACCAACTGGGATAACAGTTGGATCATGGATTAGTCAAGATTAAGTCAAGGGGAAAGTGGACAAACCTAACCCACTTACGGTCAGGGTTTTTGTAAGGGATTTGCCCCATTTTGTTGTATAAGTACAATGTATTAGGACTATGAAAGGGTTGTTGATTGTTGTTGGTCTTCTAAGTCGGATAAAGAGTGCATGTGAGGAACATAGAACTATTGGAGAGGAAGTCCTAAGTTTTGACTATCACAATTCATGGAGATTGATTGTAATGGTGGAAGAAGTGTACAGTGTGCAACACTAGATTTTGCATGAATATGAATAGAGATCCAAAGAAAAAAATCTTTATGGATGTATCCCAGGAGGGGGTGAGCCACAATATATCTGTGTCATGTGTATGAATGTTTGCATTGCTTATAGTTAGATTTGAGTTAATAAATTTTATGATGAACCTATTAGAATAGTAAGGAAAATAATATTGTGCACTAAGGATGAACTGATGAACTATGTAGAACAATACTGAATGGATGAATGTCATAGTTAGTATTGAGATCTAAATCTTATGTTGCAGTATAAGAATATGTGTCATTTGGTATATGTTGTTGTAATGGATAATGAAGTATGTTGGTTATATGTTTTCATTGGTAAGAGTTATATTTAGCATAATATATGGTATTCGAGGGTTAATAGGTGAATAGATCTGATTCCCCTGATAGAGAAACACATCCCATCCTATGGTTGCAGATGCCTGAGTCCTACAACTACCCATTGAAGCCATATCAAGTGAGACTACACAGTGCACTTTTTGCACTATGTTGTCTTCTGGTATCTAGAAGGGTCAGTGGTCAAAGGGTTGTTGGTAATCCTGTAGTTAGAACTTGGGTCAGACCATAAGTAACCAACAATGGTTTTGTTGCCGATTGAAACTTAGAATATTAGATCGAGAAGGATGTATCACATAGTATAGAACAAGGGTTAAGAAAGGGAATGTTTGTAGGTTGGAATCCCATGAAAGAGGAGATTCAAAGATGGTTGATAGTTTATGAGATAGAGTTTTCCCACAAATATAATAGAAGCTCTAGGTTTAAGCCAAGATAGTACTTGGAGAGATACATATTCAATGAAATACATGAGAGTTTCTTTAGTGAGTCTCCCATGCTATTGTAGGAGTTGATAGCACAGTTGGAAGATTCCCATTCGACAAATAGATTTAGATCAGTGGAGTGGACAAAAGAAATTATCGCGCAGTTGAAGAGGGTGAATAACAAATTCACATGCATAGTAGATTTCTAGCTAGACAACATTGTAGTGGGGTATATCACTGCGTTTACAGTAGATACATCGAAGTATTATAGTATAGAAGAATAAGAGTTTCTTACGGGTCCAAGGGGAAGATACATAAGGTCATTGTACACTTCAATCAAGAGACTATTGCATGATAAAGGGGTATTAACTATGGAATCAGATAGCTAAACTACCCTGCATGCATGGGGGAGTTGGGGGAAACACTAAGGAAGGTCTGAGATGGAGGGGGAAATGGATAGAGAATAGTGTAGTAAAGAGAAATATCCCATTATGATAGATCAAGAGAAGATCTAGGAAAGTATGCAGAAGGTAGGAATGATGTGTAGAGGAAGACCCTACCATTATAATCTCAATAGGAAGAAAAGAGAAGTAGCCGAGAGGGTAGGATTGGAGAGTGAGGATGAAGAGGTATAGGATATTTTTGTTGTGGATAACATCGAAGAAATACTTTGCTCCACATATGAAATAAATACTAGATGAGTGGTATCTAATGAGGAAGCAGGTACCCCTGTCCAGATTCGAATTAGTGTAGAACCTACAACCCCATGTACGATTAACACATCAACAAAGAAATAGTTGTTTAGAGAATAAGTGACTGACAGTCAGAGGAATCTAGGAGATCAGAATATAAATGAGGTTACAAGTGGAAGTACCATTAGTAGTATAGGTACTGGTACAAGTGGAAGTACCAATAGCAGCACCAGTGGGAGTTCAAGTTCGAACAATAGTACACAGATAGTAGTACCATGCAGAGCAGGTACAACACATTCGACAATGGAAGGTGTATATCCAATGATAATATTACGATATTTTCATAGGGATGGATCAGAATACCCAAAGAAGCACATATTCGTGTGTGAGAGAATATGGGAAGTGAAAAGAGTCACTGATGAGGAAACAAAATTAGCGCAACTAGCAATAACATTCAGAAACTATGCCCTAGATTGATACGCGAATCTAGTATTAAACAATCCACGGGGTGCACCAAGAACAGTAGAAGAGATCAAGAAGGCACTAATCACAGAGTTTTAGAGTCCAAAATTATAGGATTAGTTTATGAATGAGATGATTGAGGTTATATAGAAACTAGGAAAGTCTGTATGGGACATCAATTAGAAGTTCAAGGTATTGAAAGGTAAACTGAAGTATCCCATTTCTCATATTTTTGATAAATTCGTTGTTACCACACTTCAAATATCCATTGAGACAAAAAAAAATTCAAAACCAGGTAGAGGAACTACAAGAAATGATGCAGTTAGAGGAGAATTGGTATAAGCAGATAGATCTAGTTATAGAGGAGTTGAAGGAAGACCTGAATAAATTGACAATGCATTTAAACCATAATAAAAGTTGGGAGAAAAGAGAAGCAGTGTGGTGTACCTTGTGCAGATCAGAGGGACATCACAAGAACAAGTGTCTAAAATTTACGTAGTAACTAGAAATAGGGTTGCCAAATCCATTTCCTATAGGAGGGAGATGGTGTGAAATATGAAAGACACATGGGCATGATCCTTATCACTTCACCATGATGAAAAATTACAATACATAACTGAAGAGTACTTTCTGTAACTTTTGTAAATCAGTGGGACATGAAGACAAAAGTTGTAGAACTCTGGGGTTAATGAAGGAAAGAAACTCATATGCATACATGATGTAGGATAAGTTGATGGAAGGCCAGATTGCACCACAGTTTGGAAATGCACAACAATTTCAAGCAGTGCAATATTTTTAGCAACCCTTGCAGTATAATCAGGCACCACAATATCATCAACAAAATATGGATCCACAGGGGAACAAAGGAGGATTCAGAGGGAGAGGAAGAAGAGGAATGGGAAAAGGTAGAGGGCCTATTATTTTCCATAATTTTTAAGAACAAGGACACTATGCCAGAGATTGTCCTCAACCAGCAACAACATGTATGTATTGTCATGCAATAGATCATGTGAAAGAAGAGTGCCCATGTTGATGATGAGTATCCAGGAGAAGAGGAAACTAAATGACCAGAATGTTCAGTGGATTTCTGCAGAAATAAGGGATCCTGGGAGGAACATCAATATAGTGACTAGAGGAGGAGCGAATATAGGAGTAGATGCACATGATCAAAAGAAGTAATCTCAGTGCTGGATTCAGAAGAACACTTAGCCACAACAATTGTTTGATGAAAAGAAGTAGAAGGAAACTTTCAAGGAAGGAAAGAAGGAGTTCCTGAAGGAAAACGAGGCCTCCACATTGAATACTGCACAAAGATATGATACTCCTATTTTTGATATGCTTCAATGTTTGGATCATACTTACAAAGGAGAGAAAAGAAATAAAGCAAGTAACTTAAAGAATTTCCTGAAATCTTGCTTTGAATTACTTAATGATAAGAATGCCATGGATTTGTTTAAAATGTGCTTGAGAAATATAGCATAGAAGAAGGGATAGGAACAAAACCAAATAAGATTAATCAAGTCCATAGAAAGAAAAGAACTAGCAAAGAGTTCAAATTGAATGCAAATATAGTAGACTTTAACATGGGAAATGTTATCCTACACTTAGGATCAAATATCAACATTTTTCCAAATAAGACTTGGGAAGAAATGAGAGAACCTACACTAGGGTATTCCAATATCCAATTGAAGATATAAAACCAATAGAGAGTGATTCCCATAGGCAGATTGAAGAATACAACAGTGGATCTAGATGGTGTGTTCACCACAATAGATTTTGAAGTAATGGATATGGTGGATGAGTCTATACCATTTCCATAACTATTGGGAATTGATTGGGCCTTTGATAATCAATCCATAATTAATTTAAATTCTAGAAAGATGATATTTGAAGCTGGGAACTTTAGGGTAATATCACCTTTAAATCCCTTAGATTGTGAAAGATATATAGAACATGTTCCTAATAGTGTTCTAGAGGATGATGTGAAATAGTTGTATAAGACTAGTGAGTGAGAGGAAGACTATGTGAATCCAAATACAGATGGAGCACTCAGTTAGAGGAGTATTAATTCTAACATGTCAGATTTAGATACTAGAGTAGAAAATTGGTAGCAAAGATTTCATGAAATATCTACTAGGAGGTGCGCCAAAGTTACATGTGCAGTAAGATGGGTTGGGGCAAAAGTAAGATAGTTCCCCACATTTACTGAATAGGAAGATCTAGAAAAATTCCTGGTAGAGTTCGAATCAAAGGTTTTGGATAGTCATATGTTACTAGTGTTGGATATAGCATTGAGGGAAACACATGCAGTATGGTGGGGTGCACATAATAACATAATTAAGAACTGGTATCAGTGTAAGCGACTGATGCACATAAGATTTAGTAGGAGTCAATAGGATAAATATGTACAAATGTATGATGGAAAAGGGAACCTAAGACATCACATAAATGAGTGTGTCACTAACTCAATTTTCTTACCACCAGGGGAATGGATGCATTACTTTGTTCATATATTAGAAGGAATACCTAGTAATTGGTACAAGGAGAAGGAACTGCGCAGAGAAATTGTGAGTTCGGGCGCAATGCAACAAAACTTTATTAAGACTTTTGCATTTGAAAGTGAGATTCCATGGGTGGATATAGCATTAAAGAGGATCAAAAATAAGATATTTGAAGAGTATCGGGTAGATATAGTGAAAATCGACATAGATTACAAAAAATGAACACTTGAACAATTAGTTTAATATTATCAGGTCGTAGAGGATGAAGAAGTAGAGGAAAACCCACGTGACATACATATAGTAGAAGGGGAAGGAGAAAGAGGGCTAGAAGGACCCTTGTTACAATCAGAAGAGTTAATTTAACCTATGAATATTAAAAAGGTGAATATTGGGACTAAAGAGAATCCCAAGATAACCAACATTGCAGATTACTGGCACAGTGAGACAATGGAAAATATAACTGAATTACTGCGCAAGTATAGTGACTTATTACCAGCCACATTTTCAGAGATGAAAGGGGTAGAAGGAGAACTTGGAGAAATGAAGATACCCCTCAGACAGATGAAAGACTGGTTATACAGAGACCATAAAAATTAAACCCCATCTATAACCAGAAGGTTAAAGCAAAACTTGATAGAATGCTAGAATCGGGAAGCATAGAGCCCGTGGAAGAATCAAAGTGGATCAACCCTATGGTGGTCTAGGAAAAGAATAATGGAGGGATTAGGATATGTGTGGATCTAAGAAATTAAATGATGCATGACTACATGATCCTTTTCCTACTCCATTTACAAAGGAGGTGATAGACAAAATGGGAGGACAGGAAGTGTACTCCTTCACAGATGGATTTTTAGGTTACCATCATATTAGAATTGCTTTGGAGGATAGGTACAAAACTACATTTGCAACAAAGTGGGGGTCATATTAGTACACAATAATGCTATTTGGTTTAAAGAATGCACCAACAATATTTTCCAAAGTATTAGTAGTTTCATTCAAGGATTTTATACATAAAGTTTTAGAAGTTTATCTAGATGATTGGACAATATTCAGTTTATTGAAGGACCACATAGATATACTAAGGTTAATGTTAGAAATATGTAGAAAATTCCACATTTCCTTGAACATTAAGAAATGTGTATTCAATACACTGTTTGGCATCCTACTTGGACACATTGTATGAAAATAGATCTTGATAGTAGACCCTTCAAAGATTGTTGTTATTGTCAGTTTATCACCACCAAAGTCAGTGCGCCAGTTGAGAGAAACATTGGGCCACACATGGTACTATAGGAAATTCATAAAGGGCTATGCAAATATTACTACACCCATGGAGAATTTACTGAAGAAAGACACAAGGTTTCAATGGAATGATGAATGCCAAGAGAGATTGGACATACTAAAAGAGAAGATGGTGACAACACCAATTCTAAGGTTTCCCAATTGGACATAATAATTTCATGTGCATGTGGATTCTTCATCCATTGCACTTCGAGTAGTTTTGGCACAACCAGGTGAAGGAGACATTGACTACCCAATATCTTTTACTAGTAGAAATTTATATGAGTCTGAGTAGAACTATAATACTGCATGAAGGGAAGGCCTGGCTATGGTATATTACCTACATAAGTTCAGACATTATTTATGTTGAAAAGTCAACAAGAAACATGTGTCTAATTTACTTTTCCCTTAAATAAATTGGACAATAAATATTAATCTATTATCTCATTTATAACTGAGTGATTTGGAGTTGTAACAGAATTATAAGTGTAGTTAAGTGAGTTAAGCTCAGTTGTACTAGTTGTAACTAAAAATGCACCAGTGAGAGTTCAGTGAATTAATTATTAATTAATTCACAATCAGTGAACTCACATGCAACTGAACATTCGCCATGGTTAACTACATGCATGTCAAATCCAGTCAAGACCCAGTTGAGATAATAGGTGAAAGGGACAGTTTGGCTATCAATTGTGATTTGAGTGAAGTGCACTCATGCAATCACACATGCATTGGATATTATTATGAGCATGTGCAAACTAGGAATTTGAATTCAATTGTGAGAATTCTAATTGTAGGGATTGTACAGAGGAGGCAGGCTATCTGGACATAGAAATTGGTACATGTATTTGCTGAGTTTTGTATGACAGTGTGAGACAATTGTATTGTACTGAGAGATCTTGGATTAGAATTTTGTATGAGATTGTTTCATGATCCTTGATATACATAGTATATGATAGTGGGGTTTTTAGCTTTATGCTTTCCCTGTAAAAACTTTTGTGTTATGTGTTCTTGATATTTCACTTTGTGATCATGGTTTATATTCCGCAAGAATATTAGTAGAAGAGATTATGTATTTAACAATGGCACAAAATTGGTAGATCAGGATAATCATAGGAGATACTTAATTTGTATTGAAATTTCTACATGGTATCAGAGCCACAGAGCCATGGAAGTGAGGTGCAAAAATAATAGTATTTTCGCAGGTCCCATCTCCGGCAGGGTGTGAACCTTAGTACTGAAAACTTCACACATTTCTGAGAGTAGAAATTCTCACACACTACTCAAAGGAGAGGTGCGAACTTCATTAAGATTCTTGCAGGCTGCTTAAAGGAGAGGTGTGAACCTCCCTCACCCCACAGTGCATTACAGTGAAAACTCTCTCAAGTAGTTCGCAAGCTATACACAGGTGAGGTGCGAACTTCCCTCAGACTAGTAACTGGTTAGCTGTGAACCTCCCAGGCCAAGAAGGATTGCAGCAATTGAGTTTGTGGTTGGATAAAATCCAAATTTGCAGAAGGGATTTCTTGGTGCTACAGTTGATTCAAGATCAAAATGGATTTCAATGGTTAGAGTATGCACTTGAGGGCAGCTCAAACTACATTGCTTGGAAGGACAGGATGGAGGCAATACTCAAAGACAATGGCTTGAAGGAATACATTGACAAAGATGTTCCTAAGACGGATGCAACAGATACTGTAAATCTCGATGCATGGAAAAAGAAAGTGGCAAAGGTGAGGAGGATTTTGTTGGAGGGAGTACGAGACCACATTGTCTCAAGTCTCCATGGGAAAGTCACACCACATGCAATGTGGAAGGTTTTGATGGATCTGTTCCAAAATAGCAACAACCATAGGAAATTGGCGCTCAAAGATAAAATCAGGAAGATCAAGATGGAGAAGGGTGACTCCATTCCAAAATATCTCACGAAGTTTGTCCAATGTCGGGATGAGCTTGGAACTGAGGGAATAACAATCGTTGTTGATGATTTGGTGAGCTTGGCTCTCCTAGGACTTCCCAAGAGTTGGCACAATTATCAAGACTCTGTCAATGGAAGGGAAAAATTGCTAGATTGGGAACAACTATGGTCAGATCTAGTGCAAGAGGAGTTCAGGTGGAACACCAGAGATGGATATTCATCAAAGCATGATGATGAAGAGGATTTTTCTTTGACTGCCAAGGCAAGGAAATGAAAAGGG
>JASDQU010196564.1:7268-19582 GCA_032191745.1 Picea mariana | reverse complement strand
TTAGTCCAACTTAGTAAGGTATCTACCATTTAAGAACTTTCTAATTTAAACTGAACTAGCAAATTAATAATGGGGAAAGTCATTAAAACCTGTAAGGGAATTTGGGGACACCTAGGAGCGATTCTAGGAGTGACTCTAGGTGGGTGAGGGAAATAAGGGTAATTAATTAATTAAACAAAATAGTTTTTGGAGGAATGAAGGGGATGGGTGAGACATGTACGAGGAGTATTATTATGAATTAAATTAATGAACAGTAAATTAAAATGGATTTTGGAAAATTAACCGAGTTAGAAAATCTATATAAAGGAGGGAGGAGGAGGAAGAGGATCTCTTCTGTTGGGCGTAACATTACGCTGCAGAAATCTATACTTGACTGACTTACCTTGTGGGAGTTGGGATACCCAGCTCGGTGAGGAGTGGTAGCTCAGCCTTGCGAGGTGAGATGGGAGCTAGCTGATTCTATGGATAGTGTGTGTGGCCCCTTTGCGGCTCGGGGGGCTAAGGGGCAAGAAGAGTACCCATAGCGTTGGCTGGTAGGTACCGATGAAGTCTCATCAGTCAGCAAGCAGGAGTTGTACGAAGCGCGCAGGACATCAACTCAAAGCAGGCATTCGGGCAATGGTACGGTTCCTTTATTGTTGCATGCTAGATTTTTAGTATGATATATGCTTTAGTTCTGCATGTTTATTGGGTACAGAAAATGATTGTCTTAGTATTCTAGTTGATGACTAAAATTTTCCCCATAGTCGTTAGATCGATGTTGATTTTCCCATGGCCTTCGACCCTTGCATGTCTTGACTGTCCTGTGGTTCATTGATTGTGATGATTGCAGGTTATTTTTTCCTTCGTCTTCCTTCGTCCCTAGCTCATCAGTCCACGCCTGAGCAGTCGGCTAGGAGCCTGATCTACAGTCGTCACTTCGACGTTAATAGACCTATGGATCTCAACACCCTACTTTTTCGTGCGTGGATGATGATCGAAGGATGTTCCAGTCAGCCATCCACCTCTGTTGTTCGTCCTTGGCTGATTGTTGTCTTGCGCCTTGATGCGATTAATTAGCCCTGCAAATTTTGATGTTGGCAAAGTTTTTAACTCTGCATTTTTATATCTTGTTGGACATTCCCTGCGTTTAATTACCTCTTCACTTTGATTTACTTGAGGAAACTTCAGCTTGTGTTTTCCCACTTGAATGAAAAGTTATAAGTTATTTGGAACGCGTTTTATGACAACATATTTTATTGCATGAGGGCGTTTCTTGATATGTCTACAAATTTTTTTATGTATTAATGGACTTCATATTGAACACCAACAATTTTGTAATTAATAAACAATAATATCTCGAATCTTCTTCCATTAATAGGTAGAAAGTCTCTAACTTGATCAATAATGAATGCATGCCTCTGTGTTAAGATGAAATGATGAATGTGTATTATCTTGAGATGGATTTTGTTTTTACCCTGAGTTAATACGTTTTTACAGTAGGATGAATGTGTTTTTATCTTGATAGGATGGTTTTTGTTTTACTCTGAGTTCTTTATTTTTCCCATGATTTACCTGTTAATGTTCCTGTGATTTTATTCCCTTAATGGAAATCCTTGTGTTATTTCAGCTAAATTCAAACAACTAATACCATGGTGTGACAACGAGGCTTTAACCCTTTGTGACCGTTAAATAATCCTCAAGCCATGTTTCCAATTACCGTCTATTGGCTGTGAACTTTAGATGTTTTAATTGTCTGCGATTTTATCACTTTTTAGATGGTGATTTCACTCCCCATTTTATCACTTTTCAATGGCGATTTCACTCCGTGTGCTTATCACTTTTTAATCAAAATTTTACCCTGCAACATGTCTGGGCATTTCACTGTTTAGGGTAGTGTTTCCTTCTTCCAGTGATTGATGAATGTTCACTGTTTTAGACTGCGCTTTACCAGCCATCTGACCATGAAAGGGTTGCAGCATAGACTGTGTTCTACCTAGCCAACAACCATGATTTTTCGCACCACCCAGACTGCGTTTTACCTACCTAACTGACCCCGAATTTGTAAACTGTATTGACTGCGTTTTATCTGCCACTTACCACGATTTCCATGTTGTGAATGGCGAAGTTGGCCTTGTGATGACTGCGTTTTAAACCTAAATATGTTAGTGATGGCTTAACTTGATAGGCAGCGAATCCACCCCTTTATTTGAGCGTGATATGAATCTTTAATCACTCCTGAGTTTCTGTGGTAAGTAACTGCATGTCGAATACCTTTATTCACAGCGTTTCTTCTTTTATCACAATGTTCTTTTATCAATAAATAGCCTTAAATAAATTACTATATGTAAGGGACTGTTGACACCGATGTTTTAATGGTTTCACATCTATTGTGTAGCGGGGAATTTATCCTTGCCAACATTTCTGTATGGAGGGACAAGTCTACGACTCGCTTTTCATTTATCTATCTACCCTTTCTTTATTGTATCCTAGGCTACCGTGAAAATCTTTAATGTTGTGACAGTTTATATGTGGTCAGTAATGTCAGTGCTCAGCGTCTTAATGTTTATTGACAGCTTAGATTGTATGAGAGGTTGACTGTTATGATAGCTGCATCGACATTAGTCTTATTATGAGTAATTGTTTGTTGCACGCATTTGTATTTGACAGTTACAGTAGCTAGATCAACAACATTATTATTATGAATAATGGTGTAATAATAAGGCGGCACGATAGTTTTTGGACAACATTTGAGTATTACAAAAGTTATGTTGGTAGTGTTTTATGGACAGCAATAGCTGAAACTGTTGGCCAACGATTTACTTTGTTTCTGGGGAAGAACAACCTTACTTAATCTTCTTCTTCGGGAACTTATAATTCAACCCTTTTTATTTAAATGACTTAACTAATTTACCCACTTAAGTAAATGGATTCTAGAAGATATAGATGTAGATTGTTATAGGAATATTTGTTATTAGTGTTAAAGATGCAAAGGTGTTAGGTTTTTTTTTTGTTTAAACGAGCTAGGATTACCTTTTGTTGGGCAAAAGTGAAATGGTGGGTTAATAGGGATGTTAGACATAAAGGTTTTAGGCATAATGGTTGATTATCTTGCGCAATCTTGAGGGACGAAAGTTAATAGATGAATAAACTATAACCCGTAATAGCCTTTAGCTAATTGGCATTTATGGGCCTTGCGCCTTAGGTCGAGCTGGAAGGGGTGATGGGTCTAGTTGATTCTCCTTACTAGTTGCCTTGTATGAAACAATAATTCTCCTATCGTTCGCACCCCCTTTTTAAATCGAGGGTTATCATCTTACGTCTTGTCGGTCGGTGTTATCCAACTGGGTGTTGTTGATCATTGTAAGTTGTTGTTGGTGCTTGGGTTGAACACCTTCTTGCATTGGGTCGTGCGCCTTAAGGTTCTAGTCTTGTTCGTCCAAGCCGTTGTGTCGGGAGGGGGATGTTGTCCCTTAGCTTGTAGGCGTGTCTTGTTTACGTCAGGTGGGGATTTGTCCCTCCTTGTTGATCTACGCATGTTTCACATAGTTTCCCTTGTGCCAGTGCGTGGAGTCATAGTTTCCTGTTTTCTGGACTGCGTGCTTGTGTTCGTCGTTAGTGGTGTGGTTAAACTGTTGTCTTCATCGCCTTCTTTCCTTTAAAAAAAAATGATTTTTCACTTTTTCATCGCTAGTAGTCGTAACAATGGTGTCGTTACAGTCCTGCACACTCAAGGGAAACTCGTCAATAGCATTTGTCAATATATATATATATCAAAACAACATAAATCATAATCCATCAACATCATCATAAGAATCCATAAGCGAAACAAACAATCATATACTAAAACCGGATCACTTGCACGCAAATGTCCTCAAAGAATAACTCAATAACATGTGCTCGCAAGAGCAGGATGTTACAGGAAGCCAAAGGGATTTGTACATGTTTCACATTATTCATTCTTAATCTCATGAGTATTTTCTCCACATACTTTTGTTATGATAACCACAACTTACCATATTTTTTTTCTCTGTGTATCTCCATGCCCAAGATTTGTTTTGTTTCTCCTAGATCCTTCATATCAAATGTCCTAGCCAACCTAGCCTTTAACTTGTTGATTTTGACCATGATTTTTCTTGCAACAAGCATATCATCAACATATAACACCAAAATAATGAATGCTCCATTTTCCAACTTTTTAAAGTAAACACAATGATCATATTCACTTCTTGTAAAATTTTGGCTCACCATGAAGGAATCAAACTTCTTTTACCATTGCTTGGGAGACTACCTCAGGTCATACAATGAGTTCTTAAGTTTGCAAACATACCTCTTATTGTGATATTGAACAAACCCTTCTAGTTGTTCCATATATATGTATCCTCATCTAAATCTCCATGTAGAATTTTTTTTTTAACATCTAGCTGCTCTAACTTGAGATCAAGTAAAGCAACTAGTGCTAACACAACACAAATTGAAACAAGCTTCACATCTGGTGAAAATATTTCATGAAAATCAATACCTTCCTTTTTAGAATATATATTTTGCCACCAACCTTGCTTTATACATTTCAACTTTATCATCAACACCTTTTTTCAGTTTGTAAACCCACTTGCAACCAACAACCTTCCTGTCTTGTGGAAGTTCTACTAGGTCCCATGTTTTATTCCTCTCTAAGGCATCCATTTCTTCTTTCATAACTTCTTTCCATTTAAAAATTTCGGATACCTTCATTTCTTCTTGATAACAACTAGGTTCTCCATCATTAGAAACTAAATCCACAAATGAAACATAATCGCCATACCATTTAGGAGGATTCCTAACTCGTGTAGATCTCCTTAGATTTGGTTGAGGCATATCCACAGTTTCCTGTATATTTTATGCATATTCATCTTCTTCTTATGGAACTTCTTCATGCTCCTCTTTTTATAAATATGGTTGAGTCTCCAACTGAATTTTCTAAACTTGCGCTACTTGTTCTTGTCTCACTTAAACATCTACAAGGTATGATTTTATGAGTGAGGATTCATCAAATACCACTTCTCTACTTATGACGAGTTTGTGGGAAGTAGGATCCCACAATATGTACCCCTTAAATCCATCACCATAACCAACAAAGACATATTTCTTTGATATAGGATCTAACTTAGAATGTTGATCTTTAGAAATAAGAGCATAAGCATCCCAACCAAATATTCTCTGATTTGAATAATCACACGAATGAACTATCCATACCTTTTATGGAATATTACAGTTTATTGCAGTTGATGGTGCCCGATTTATCATATATCATGTTTTAATAACTGCTCCTGCCCACAATTCCTGCTGCAACTTGGCATTATTGAGCATGCTCCTTGCTCTCTCTAGAAGAGTCTTATTCATGAGTTCAACAACACCATTTTGCTGAGGGGTATAAACCATGGTCTTATGAATTTCGATTCCATCTTCCTTGCAATAGTTTTCAAATTCCATAGATGTGAACTCACCTCCATTATCTGTTCTTAAGCACTTGATTGACCTATCAGTTCTCTTTTCAACCAAATCTTTGAATTTCTTAAAAGCATTAAATACATCAGCTTTTATTTTAAATAAATAAATCCACACCCTTCTAGAGTAATCATATATAAATGTCACAAAATATGATGATCCTCCTGTAGTGGATGGTCTCCAAACATTTGAATGAATGTAATCAAGGACACCTTTGCTTATATGCCTTCCTATTTTTAACTTTTTTCTATACTTTTTTCCAAAAACACAATACTTGCAGAAATTCAAATTCATAAACTTTAAACCTGGAAGTGGCTTACGATCAACCAGTATCTTAATCCCTTTCTCGCTCATATGACCCAAACATTGATGCCATAAATGAGTAGTCACTTGCACCTTCAGATGCTACCACTGCTTGATTTATTTCAGTCCTTCCTGCAAGCTGATAAAGGTTTTTGAACCTCTTTTCCTTGATGACTACTAAGACGAGTTTGGACACCTTCAGTATTCCACGTTGAGTTGTACACTTATAACCAACATAATCTAGAACTCCCAAAGATATAAAGTTATTTCTAAGTTCAAGTACATGCCTCACATATGTTAATGTTCTTACAGTACCATCATACATTTTAATCTAGATGCTACCAACCCCAACAATTTTACATGAAAAATCATTTCTCATAAAAACAACACCATCATCAATAGATTGGTAAGTTGAGAACCAATTTCTATGAAGACACATGTGACTAGATGCACCAGAATCTAACAACCAATGTTGATGTTGTTCTGAAACATCACAAGTAGATAATACCTCATTAACCATACATGAACCTAAATATGAACCTAAACTTGTTTCAACTGAATTAGCTTCCTTTGCTTCCTTTGTGGAGTCCTCTTTGGATGTTTTTTGTCTTTTCCAACAATCCTTCTTGAGATGTCTAGATTTGCCACAGAACCAACATTTTTTCTTACCCTTCTTGCCTGTTGACTTAGATCTTGATGTACCTCTCTGATATTTCCCTCTTTCTGTAGATCAACCTTTGATCGCCATTGCTTCTGTTGTTGAGGTTTATTTACTGGATCTTCTCCTCATTTCCTCAGAAAATAGAGCTCCCACAATAGTATCATAATCAATGGAATATGTTGCGCTAAACCACATAGATGTGAAAAAATGATCCCAAGACTCGGCCAATGAACACAATAGTGTAACTGTTTTTTCCTCATCTTCATATTTTACTTTCATACTAGATAATTGNACCTTCTTTCATTTGTATGCTATACAACTTCCTCTTCAAGAAGATTTTGTTTGTCAAGGCCTTTGTCATATAAAGAATTTCCATCTTACTCCATAAGCTTGTTGTGGTTTCCTCTCCTACGATGTTAAACAAAACTTCATTTTCAAAACACAGATGAATGGTATTGAGAGCTCTTGAATCCAAATCATCCCAATCCTCTTCCGACATACCTGTTGGTCTCTTTGAATTTCCCACCATTGCCTTTTGCAATCCTTGTTACATGAGCATATCCCAAATCTTGATCTTCCATAACTACAAGTTATTCTTGTCATTGAATTTCTCCACCTCAAACTTTGAACTTTGCACTTTTTCCATTTGAGGAAACCTCCCCAAAACCACAACTTATAATACTAATCTTCTTAATATGGAGTAATAATTATATTGTTCATGGTTCTACCCTAAGCCAGTTTAGTTAAAAGGTTTAAAAATATATATGTTTAATGTTCAAAACCTTTTACCAAAACAAAAGGGTCCACCTCTTAAACAAATATATCCACATATATAAAAATGATCCTTTATAAAATATATGTCCACCTCACCTTTTTATTAAAACATCCTCCACTTACTTTGAATAACCAAATCCATCCTTTTGAATGGAATTTAATAAAAAAAAATTATTTCATACCTTGTTGACCTTACAAACCTCTTGTGCATAACACAATAAACAAATTGTTGTCATATCTAGTAAGGTAATCCATATACCAAGTTCAATTATCCTCCTGAAAGGTGCAGGGAGTGTTAGTCCTTAAAGTCCTTGGAAAAACTCAACGCTCCTTCCGAAAGGTGCAGGGAGCGTTAGTCCTAAAAAAACTCGATTTATTAAGTTTGGGACAAACTAATGCCCCACCAACATGGATTAGGGTGCATTAGAAAAAATTATAACACCCCCCCTTGAAACGAATTTGTCCAGCACGTGACACACATATCTCTATGCACAGATTCAGTAGAAGATCACCTTTGCAACTCTCGCTCACTCATGCAATGAATTCCTCACCTAAATCTTTGATACCACTTGTTGGGCAGTGGAAACTCAATAAGATTAATAACAAGCAAAAAACCAAGAAAATCAATCACACAATGAATACAATGATTTATGTGGAAAAACCATTTTGAGGGAAAAAATCACAGGGTAATGATAATCAATATTCTTATTATTTAAGGGAGAATTATAACATTCAAACACAAGCTTACAATCATTCTCTCACTCTCTTCCCACACACTGCGTTACACTACATTGCTTCTACACACCTCTATGAGTATATTAAATATATAGGATTTGTTAGATTGTTAAACAAACTAGTTACAATCTGATGCATTTGTTACACAAACTAATCATTGTAATGTGCATGCATGCACATTCCATTTTTAACTGATATGGTGTGCATGAATACGCATGGGAAATTAGTTGAAAATTTCAACACATATAAATATTTGAACACTACAAATTTCAAACATTATTATTTCATATGAAAGAAAAAATTAATTACTTTTGAAATAACAATTATAGATTCGAAAGAAATCTGAACCAACGAGTGAAATCAATGAATATTTTTTATTAAATATTTTTAAAACCTATAACAAATTTAAAAGCTTACCATAAATCTCGACTTTATTACTTGGGTTAAAGGGGAAATGAAATAATTTTATATATGAAATGGATAGTGAAATTACGTTAGAAATGGGTTGGAAGACAGGGAATAATTGCACAGCCTCTTTTAACCAGAATATGTATACAAATGTGCTTAATGCGAGTGCACAAAAGACCAATTTCATCATAGATTTATTTACAGAGCTATTTTTCAATATTTCTTATGAATAAATTTGCAAGGTCATGAAAAAATGTATTTGAGGCGAACAAGGCACTTCATTTCAAAAAATATAAAAACAACCATCTCTTTAGATAGAGGAGTTGAGGGTTTTGATTTTAGTAAAAATAAGAATGCAGAGAGCATTCATAATTTATTTTAAAAATCAAGGGCATCAAAAGCTTCATATATATTCATATACCATTACATATCGAAGATCACGTAGAATATACTGAAATAATGGAGTTTGATGTTTGTGATTGAAAACAATGTTATTGTGCTCAATATTTTAAATGGTTTACAATAATATTTCATTAACATGTGATTACATTAACAGGTGAGTAGAAATGGCTTTGCATACCAATTCACATACAATTATAGTTTCCCAAAGAAACAATTCAATTCAGGACACAAAGTGTATACCCTATAAAACAAGAACATACATAAATATTAACATTCTCGATCTCTATATTATTTTGGGAGTTTCTAGTACAAGATAACATTTTTCTTCCAAAGCTACATGCAACCATTAGTATATGAAAAATAGGGTGACAAGAATAGAAATACTTGAAATTTTGCAAGTAATTCATGTAAATAGTGGATAAGACCCTATATATTTAAACAAAATTGAAAAAAATATTACTATTGTTGTGCCTTGTTGTGTTGCAAAAGTAATTCATGTAAATAGTGGATAAGACCCTATATATTTAAACAAAATTGAAAAAAATATTACTATTGTTGTGCCTTGTTGTGTTGCAAAATGTCTTTGCATAGTTTCAAGAAGCTATTAAATATATATACTCACACAACTTTCTGGGGATTCCAGAGAAAGGAGTAGGAATGGAAGTCCATCATTGGGTTGAACCATAATAAAATACACTACTCTCTCTCTTACTAGAAAAAACATTCGTCTACACAACCTACGACTCTCAAGAAGTGTGCCACAAAAATTCAAAGTCTAATTCGTCATCTTGATCGCCTTGGGAAGACATCTGCATCACCAAGTATATATCGAATCATTACAAGTTGAAAACAATCTAGAACCTAATAAATGTAATACAATCTGATTTAATGAACATGGAAAACGGAAATTACAGAGAATGTAGTAATGATGCCAAAAGAGTCCCTAAGAATGAGCTTAATATGCACATTCACTTTTCCAAAGGTGTATGTTCTATTGGAAGCAAAATCTACACCTGAAATCACAACAATATCAATGAGACTTGGTATGAGCAGCAGAAGCACAAGCACGAGTAAAACTAGAGAAACAGGGAAGATAAATAGAATAGATAAATACCAGAAGCATTATATAACTTGAGTATAACCAACCCACCAACTACCACAAGGTCTGGATGATGACCAGCTAGACCAAGCTTCAATTAACGATGAAAACGCAGTAAAATATATAGAAAAGGCATTTGAGTCGAGAGGAGGGAAAGGTCGTGTCTTTCCATGTTGCAAATGCCTAAAGGGTTGCCACTTTTATTAAGGTATTTCATGTCTTCCACCTTCACCATAGGTCTGCAAGATTTGTGTTGATATAACATCACCTTTTCTAGAGGTCCCTCGACTACACTCCATAATTGTCAAAAGCTTTGTTTTCCTTGACTGCACAGAAGGCCTCCATTGCAGAATTTCCAGCAGTGATAGGGCGGTGCCTCATTATTTAATTTCTTACTTAACGCATTGCAATATTTTATAGATTGCATTTAATAAAAAACCATTTTTTTTTAGAACTCCAGCATCATCGTGGGAATAACGCTTTCTTTGAGTGAATAGCATTGCAAATAAATAGGTTTTATTAAAATGTTTAAAACATAAAATTCCAAAAGACGCTAAAAACTTAGGATAAACAGAAATTTTTGAAATTCAAATGAAACTAATATAAGGTAAAACTCTGAACTCGTCGCTATAGTCCCACGACAGGGACTTATAAGAGTTTTCTTTTATAAAAGGTCAAGTTAAATATTGTTTTTTTTTTAAATAATTATATATATTTACATAAGGGAATGTGCATGAAGTTGATGGACAAAATAATGGAAAAAAGGTGAGCATGAACGTGCTGAGAACACGCATTGTGACAGGTTCGAAAAACCTTGAACCACCACCCAGGATGCCACATAGGCTCCTTGGCAAGAATCATGCATGCAATCCTATTGGGCCCAATTAAAAGGGCCCACGAGCATTTTTTCCCATTCCGCCACTGTGAAACGTGTTTGTGAAAGCATTGAAACAATTGAATGCCTAGATATTGCTAACAAAGTGTCCAAAGCATCCTAACCTCATCTCCAACGAAAGCTAGGTATTTATTTGCATTTAATTTCTTGTTATTTTCATTTCCTAAACTATATTAATTTCATGTTTTTTTGTAATTTTCAAAGTTAATTTAAAAAATCAACCTAATTTATATAAATTCCATTATTAAACTGCAACACTCTCATTTAACATGGAATTTAGAGACAACCAAAACACGACACAACCACATAAAGGTACACCAAACCCCAACCTACAACCAACAAAGTAAACATGGAAATTGATCAAGGGTTGATGTCTCTTAGATCAATATGCAGTTCAGGATGTATGTTTTTATTTTGAAAATACTCTTGAGTCCCTCCCTCCAGGATCCCATTTCACAATAGACATAGAAAATAATTTTAAAATTGCAAAACAAGACATATTTCATTCAAATAAATCCCTAGAAATATTTCGTACATGACTTATCCCCCTCTATTAGATTGATAATGTCGGCCCCATAGACTCTAATTTCAGTATTCTTCTTATTTATAAGAAAAATCATGAATGGAATGAATCCTATATACATATTTTAGGTGGTGGGGAATGGCTCCATCCCATGATAACCATCTCATCCAATCCAAGAGCCCTGACAATAGAAATATGGTTGAAGTTTCACACAAGAATATCTAGCATAGTGGGTAGGATTCTGGAATACAATAATGGCTCAACAGACTATGAACCAATTTTAGAGTGATGGGTGAATGTTGACGACATGACTATATGAAATCATGGCTAGATATAAATAAAATTGATTGAAAGAAGAAGTGTGTGTTTGTTTACTGTTTATGAACTGATATTTTGGAGTAGTTTATTTTTTATAAATATATTTGATAGTTTAGATAGAGTTTTCTATATTTGTTTTTATGTATGGTATGGTGTCGTGATTTTGGGAGACAAAGAGGATGAACATTGTGCCTACCTCATATCCCTGTCTAGTAGGAGCACACACACGTTCCAGGAATGTGTACAGACTCTCGAAATATGTGTATGCTCCTGCTAGATAGGGATATGAAGAAGGAACAATTCCCAACCTCATTTATTTCTGCTCACGAGAGTGTGTGAATTCTATTAATGAAACATAGAGACCATTTATTATATGGCCCCTATAAATTTATGAATTTATAGAGGGTCTTGGGGACAAATAGGACCTAGGGGATTAGGATTGAAAGTGCTTTGAGGCATAGGGAAGTGCTTAGATCACTAAGATGGAGGTGTAGGGGTTGTGGGCCATCAACAAGAGGTATGGGCATAGGGCACTTCGGGCTTATGTTTGGACGGGGTTAAGGGTCAGGTATAAGTGGGGTCCTAGGGTTAGATGGATTTAGGGACAAAGTAGAGACAAGTTCCTAGACATAGAGGGGAACATAAATGGGAGAGAGAGGGAGAGATTGACAAAGGGGGAGAGAGAGTAAGAGAGAGTGATAATGAGAGTGAGAGAGAGTGAGAGTGATAT